>SNQJ01S0046509.1:105670-143223 GCA_010110895.2 Picea sitchensis
TATATATATATATATATATATATATATATATATATATATATATATATATACATGAGTCTTTTACCAGTTTACTCTGATTTTTGTACAATATGTGAAATGTGATTGGAATTACAAATGTCTCAAATGTTTGTCTAATACATAATTATCTAGAGCATCGGTTAATGTATTTAGACATCTAGGAATGTGTTGATATTTAATATAATTGAAATGACGTTCCAAGAGGTGGATTCGTAAATATACCCATAATAGATTAGAGCTTCGAATAGTCTAGACATTGTTTAACTATAGAACTACTAGCTGAGAATCAATTCGTATAATGAAGCGACGAATCCCAAGCGAAATAGAACTAGTCAATAATTCGATGACCATGCTATACTCTACGATATTATTGGTTGCTCGACCAAGACAAACACCTTGTAGACAAATAAGTTCGTTTGAGGGTGCATAGATTTCCCAAGCAACAGAAGCTAAATTTCGGGTACTACGGCTAGCACCATCGGTGAAGCCAATATAAGGTAGTGAAAACATCGACATATGGATACCAAACACAATGTAGGGTAAGTATCCAAGGGTAAAAGTCAAATAGAAAAAACACACTAAAGTAACACACAAGAGTATGATACAGTAAAAATACAAGTTCTTATGCAGAGATAGGCTAAGCATAGTACTTCTTCAAGTAAAGCCCATTTCTGGGTTCACTCAAAGGAATTCCATCATAATCTACTAACTCATATGCTCCCTTCTCCAATACTCTTTTAACAATATAAGAGCCTCGCCACATAGCCTCAAATTTTTCGGCTCCTAGCAAATCACAATCTTGTTCATAGAGGAGAACTAGATCACCTTCAAAGAATATGCGTGGCTTGACATGTTTGTCATATTGGGATTTTACGCATTTCTTCTGGGTTTCAATAACTAGTGTGGCATCGCGACGAGTTTTTTCCAATTGCATAAGATACAACAGACATTCCTCCTCAGCAGAGGTGTTTGGGAGAAGTTCGACGGCTAGTTTTAGCAATGGAATTTCACATTCAATCGGTAGAACAACTTCTAACCCATAAACTAATTGGAAGGGTGTAAACCCCGTGGCTAACTTCAAAGATGTCCAATAGGCCCACAATGCTGAGAACAACATCGTTTGCCAACTTATTTTGTGAATTCTGATAATCCATTGAAGCATGGTAATAAGTACTTTGTTTATTGCTTCGACTTGTCCATTGGCCTATGGATAGTAGGGGGTTGATTTTTCATGTCGAAGACCCAACTTTTCTATAATTTGAGACATCGTAAAGTTTCGAAAGTGGCTACCATGATCGGTAACGATAGCCTCTGGGATTCCAAATCGTGTAGTAATGTGATTGAAGATGAATAGGGCTACAGTTTTTCCCATGTTGTTGAATGTAGGCATCGCCTCGGTCCACTTCGTGAAATAATCTATAGCAACAATAATGTACCCATGCCCCCCGGCCGAGTGAGGGTTACATGTCATGAAATCAATGCCCCATTTAGCGAAGGGTCCAAAGGAAACTACAAGATGTAAGGGAGTGGGGTGAGATCATATTTTGTTGTTGTATGTTTGGCAAGCTTGGAATTTTTGGACGACAATAATACAATCTTTGAATAGAGAAGGCCAAAAATACCCATCTCGTAAGATCTTTTGGGCAATAGAATTCCCAGACATGTGACCACCACATGCTCCAGAATGGTAGTCATTCAAAGCTTTCTCAGCCTCATCATAAGTGAGACATCGTCGAAAAGCAGAGTCAACTCCACGACGATAAAGGGTATCACCGAGGATGATATACTGACTAGCTTGGTAACGTATGCGATGATGGTCAGTACTAGACAAATCGGGCCGGAAAGTCTAAGTCTGGAGATATATAATGATATCTCCATACCAAAGGTCATTGGAACTAATCAGAAAAAGGGATTCATCGGGTAATGAATCCTCTGCTACATTTTCCATCTCAGAACAGGGAAGGTCACATATCAATTCGGCAAACACCAAGGATTTCTTAAACTGAGCACGTTCTAATTCTAAGTCAAAATCTTGGAGGACGACTATCCATTTGGAGTATTTTCCCCTGAGCAATTGGCAGGTAAGAATATGTTGCACGGGGTTGTAATCAGAAATTACAGTGGTCTTGCAGAGTAAGATATAGCGATGGAATCATTGGATAGCTTGGACAGCTGCCAAGGCCAGTTTTTCAACATGTAAATACTTGGCTTTGGTAGTCATGAGACTCCGACTCAAATAATAAATGACATGTTTTTAATGTAAATCGTCTTCTTGGACCAGAACCATGGCGATGGTCAAATCCGAAGCAGTGAGATAAAGGAAATAATCTTGACTATAATCGAGCTGGAAAAGTAGTGGGGTACGGGTTAAAGTCAATTTCAAATTATCAAAGGCTTTGTTGGCAGTCATGTCCCATATAAATTTATAGCCTTTCCTTAATAGTCGAGTAAATTCGAGTGTTAACTCAACATAGTTTGGGATAAAATGACGTAGAAATTTTTCCTTCCCTTGCAAACTTTGTAGCTGGCGAAGTGAAGAAGGAGGAGGGAGATTGAGAATCGCCTCAACTTTCAAAGGATCTACCCTGATCCCTTGACATGACACAATAAAACCTAAGAGTCAATCGGATTCCATGCAAAAGACACATTTGTGTGGGTTTAAGCATATGCAATAAAACTGACAACGAAGAAAAATGGCTCAGAGGTGGATTGGATGATCACTACGATGCATGGAATGTGCTAGTAGGTCATCTAAATATGGTTGTACAATGTGCTTAATATCATGGAAATCATAATACATAGCACGTTGAAACGTTGCACCGCCGTTCACTTTCGGAGAAACCATCCATCAAAGCGAAGATTTCACTTCCGGCGCAATCGTCGATGATTTGGTCAATGAAGGGGGTAGGAAAGTTGTCCTTAGGACAATATTTGTTGATATCCCTATAATCAACATAGACATGGATCTTACCTTGTTTCTTGTTAACCGGAACTAGATTGGATACCCAATCAATCAAAGACACTAGATAAATAAAGTTGGCTTTAAGAAGTTTTTCTACTTCAAGCTTAATAGCAACCTCTTTATAGGGGTGGACCAGACGAAGTCTCTACCGGATGGGTTTGGCGCCCGGGTACATCTTGATTTCGTGTACAACAATATTGGGGTCAATGCCGAGCATTTCTTCGTAGCTCCATGCGAAGATGTCATGAAATTCTTGGAAACGTGACTTATATGTGACAACCTCCTTAGTGGAACATGAAGCTTCAATATGGACTTTTTCAACAACTCCAAGTTTGATAGAGATGTTGAGGGGGATGGTGGGTGAAATGTTACTTAAGTTCCCTTCATATAACACATCCTTTGCGGAGTCAGGAACTAAATCAATAACGACAATGGTCGATGGGTTCAAGATCCGTTGGGAACTCTCGAGTGTGTGTTGTTCGAGGAAGAGAATGGAACAACGATGTCCATCATCCCAGGGGGTATCTTCCATCGACATAACTGACATAATCATCTCGTCTGTGGGAAAATTGACGTGGAACGGGTCAGGAGATGAATCACCGAGAGAGGGAGTAGAAGGGTCAACTGATTGAATGGCTTGGTAGGTGGATTCAACCGGACTTAAAGGCATCTGGTCACCATAGTGAAGATAATCACTGGGTGCAGGTACTATCCAAGGGTCAGAAGACCCGAGAGTTTCGTGGACAAAGGTGGATATCATGTTAATCGAGACAACCAAAGGAGGTGGAACGTCGGGTGGTGGGATTGGAAATGTACCCATCAGAGTGGAATATTTTAGTAGACCCACATCGACATTCTCATACCTAGGGGATGTCTTTGCAATGAAAGGTACATTGTTGGTACGTGTATCGGAGTTAAAGAAGTCCATTTGGACTACTGTAACTACTTTTCCCTAATGTGGAAAGTGCACGATGCAGAAAAGAGTAGACACAACTGCACGCATGGAATTGATCTAACTACGATCAAGTAAAAGGTTTTAATCGAGAGGAGTGTCAAAGACCTCAACTTCAACGTTGACCGTTTTTCCTTCTAACATAATAGGAAACGATGGGAGGACACCGTAAGGTTTAAAGCCAGAGCCATTAAAGTCTTTGAGTGTGTTGTGTGATTCAGTTAAGGGAGGAGAGTTGATGGCTTTTTAGCAGGCAATAGACATGACACACGTCAAGGCACCCTCATCAATAACTGTTCTACAAATGTTCTTGTCAGACACAACAAATTGGATTTGAAATGCGAGCTGAGGGGGTAACCTTGGAATGTGATCTTCCAAGTCAAATATTATTAAATTTGTATCCGTAGGGTCGATTCCACCGATAGATTTCAACAGTGCCTTCTGTTGTGTAGGAAAACTCTGAAGGACTTCGAGGGCTGACATCGCAGACGGTGCTTGTGTCAGATCTTCTACTATACTGTAGTTATGGGAAACATGCGCATGAGGATTGAAAGAAGAATTTCGAACCATGCACTTGGGAGGAGGGCGAAGGATTGTATTGGGGTTCAGTCATTTGAGATGAAGAGGACCGTTGGAAGGTGGAGCCGAGGGAGATTGTTAAACCAACGGAGGTTGCATATCATCAAATTTCTCCTTGGAGGAAGAGTAATCTTTGGCACGAGTGGTAAGTGTGATGTCATTCTTCTTTGAATCATCGTTACACATAAGTACATAGGAGGTGGTGGAGGAAGAAGGTTGATCATGGATGACCAATTGAGCCTATTGTTGAGAAGGGAAGGGTTGAGAAAAGACGACGGGTGTAGGAGTTTTTGGGATCCCTTGGAGGAACTTCGTGACCTCATCACGTCTCGGACAATCCTTCATGTAGTGATCATCACCACAGATAAGGCAAGGATAGCAAGGTTTGTGCTTGTCCTTGTCATCAATAGGTTGTGACTTGGTCTTGTCGGGTTGCGGATTGTTATTTTTATCCTCCCTATTCCTACCCTTCCCTTTTTTGGATTTATTCTTACCGGTAGGATTCGATTGAATGACGTTCACTTTTAAATTTTTACCAGTGGGAGGGGTGGGCATAGGACCAGTTTGAACATTAGAAGCATGGGATTTGGGCGTGGAGTTAGAGGTCTTTGAATATTGAGGTTGAGCATGGAAAGTACCTATCATACAATCAACGACATGAGAAGATGTTGGGGTTGTTGAGGTGGTCGTGGTAGAAGGACGAGGTGCATCAAGGAACAGGTCGTAAAGAGTAGACGTTTGTGAATAAATGATATCGACATACTGGGCACGACTGATCGCCTGTTCTTCTGTGACAACTCCACCCATAACAATGTCTTTAGATATGTCATTCATGAAGGATTTCGTGAACCATTATGCCAATAACTAATAGGGAAGATCGAGTTTGATTAGACATCGTCTTCGTCTCCACTCATGAATGTGACAGAGATATGAGTGGCTTTACTTTTCTTCAAAGAACTCAAAATCTCAATCCCTGTTTCATAACGGATTGGCAACTGGTAGTGAGTGAGGAAAGCCATAGCTAGGGTATTGAAATCGGTGAAGAAGCCTCGTGGTAACTCTATATACCACTTTGCGSCTGAACCAGTGAGAGTTCGTTGGAAAAGACATAATCGAATGGAGTCATCCATCAAAGAGTTGGATGAACACCAAAGGTGGAAAGTCATGACATGATTGTTCGAATCCTCTCCCGGTTTACCATCGAACTTAGGAATGTCGTATGGGAGTTTGGCCGGTATGACAGGCTAATGAGGAGACTGACGGATAGGATCATTCAAAATTCTAGATAGATCGTGGAGGCCCAAAGTGGCCAAAAATGGTAACTGTCTATTCACATGAGGGTACTAGTGACTTTGGGGAGGAAGTCCCATCAATATACCAGTAGGACCGTAAGCAGTTTGCATATAATGTGAAGATCTAGGTAGAGTCAGTTGTTGGTGTGGAGGCATGTAGCCTGTGGGGTTGGGTTGGTTAGGGATGTTCCCTTGGAAAGGAGTATTGGACTGAACATTTGGGCCCCAAGTGGGATTCAAAGAAGCCAGATATGGTTGACCATAGTTTGGGGGTACCGAAACACTGGTTTGAGAAGGTTTTCCCCCAGAGGGTTGTGGGTTTGCTTGAAGGTTCCAAAGGTGAGCTAACAAGTTTGACGTGTTCAGTCCAGATTTTGAATTATAAGTTCCAGCCTGAGAATGTTCTCCATATGGAGGAGGCACCCCAATTTCAGCGTGACCCCCGGATTAAGGTTGCCCCTCGGTATAGGATTTCCCCCCCAGTGGGAACCTGGTAACCGAAAATGAGTAGATGATGAGTGCTACCAATTGGATTGGAGCCACTAGGGCCAGATCCACCATGAAGAGGTGTATAAGACCCTCTAGAGAGGACTTGGGAAGGCGTGGGAACATAACCAGCAAAGGTATTATGCCCAAGTGGTACCCCAGATGGAATTTGGGTATGGATAGCAACAGAATGATTTAAAGCATGATACCCAAGAGGAAGATAAGGGGTACGTCTAGAGGGACGTGGTGTACCAATGGGAGCATGGTTGACCACTGTATTCCCAGAGGGAATAGTCATAGCACGAGGAAGAATTATAGAGTGGGCCATTTGAAAAGGGACGGTTGAACTAGGGATAACTAACTAGGCTTCTGAGCCAGCAAAGAGATAAGCAGTTGTACTGGAAAAATGACCTAGGGAGACTGTGAGGATGACAGACGTCTTAGTTAGCTCATGGATTGCGGGTATATCTGCTCCTTCCCCTGAGCCATAAAGGTCTTGTATCGTACGGGGTGGGCTTCTAACTATGTCAATAGTCCATAAAGGATCGTCGGTCCCAAAAGGTCTGGCTAGAGTTCCAGAAGAAACAACAACAAGTTCCTCGACATAATTCATCTGGATAAAATGTCTTTCATATCCAAGAGGGATGTGGAAAGCTTCCATAGAATCGGAAATAATTCGGAAACTTTCCAAAGAGGTTAAACCTTCCTCTTGTGTTACGTTGGTATCCTGGACTTCACTCTGTTGAGGAGATCCCTCTTATGTGTGAGGGGGTATAGGGGTATAATCTTCCATGTTTTCTGGTGGAAGTCCCTATACCCTGCGTGAATGATGGGGAGGGTCTATGTTGGTAGAACCAAAAAATCTACGGAAAAAATCTATGGCAAACTACATAAACAAACATCACTCGCTAGTAAAATATAGGAATCAAAACCAGGAAAACAAGACCTTCCTATTCCGAAGTCACTAGTTGGTGATGAAATCTAATGTCACAACGTCGAGACAAGAAGGGGCTAGGCTAGGGTGGAAAATTTATGTTGACGACCTGCTTAACGAACTTACACCCTAGTGCAATCTCCCACACATAATCATGGGTATACCCTCCAAGGAGCTCGAATGATTCTGGCCAATGTCGATTCCAGGTACCGTAGAGACTTGCCCCTCCAGAGTCACCTTGTGTAAGATCCTAAGAAGATATGCTACTAAATTTACCACAAACAACAGTGATGCCTGGGGAAATAGTCGACAGTTTGATCCACATGCAAGGGAAGGGTATTGAGCCCGAAATCAACTTGAAAGGCTTCCACTCATCATTATGGGTATACCTTTAAGTGACCCCCATAATACATGCAATCTCTACACTGAGATCAACAAAGCAGGGTGAGTAACTCTGCCAATCCCAATGCGACCTCAGTTTTGACCCATGTGTGAGAAGGGCTTCCCAGGAAAAAATGTTGCAAATGGATTTGGACACTCCCTATCACAAGATACTAATGTTTGTTTTGTGATTTCGAGAGTGTGTCTCACTGCCTATTCCAAAGCCCTAGCCTAGCTAATGTTGGTGTAAAAGAACCCTAGAAAAAGTTACTAGTTGAATTTTAGAGTTTTGTAATATTATTAAAGGTTGTCACTACTCAAGAGGGAGACGAGAATGAAACCAATGTTGTGTAAGAATTTGACCCAATAATCATGAAAATAGAAATGAAGGATGCAAACTTTTGTCAGATGAATTCTACCTATAGTAGGGAGAAAGTATTCTTTTGGAACAATGTGAACTATGACGTACAATCCCTTTTTTTTTAATGTAATACCAAGCAATCATGGACAATATGATTTCACTATTCATTTTTTTTTTCAATTTTTTGAACACCAATATTTTTTGTATAAGATATTACTTAAAACACTGAAAAGACTTTAATTTTTTCCTTTCGAGAAACCAAAGCAGGGGCGGAACTAAGAAAGGATAGGAAATCAATGAAAAAGAAAACACTCAACAAGCACCCAAATCGATCTTTCAATGAAGATAGAAACACAAATTGACAAGAAAAGGTTTCTTCAAATGTAAACAAGAGAATGGTTTTCCGGTCATTAAGAAATCCAGAAGGTGTAACCAACCTATAATTCCAAATCCAAGTGAGACTTCTAATCAATCAAGAACTCAGACGCAATTCCAGAGATTATATCCTTGTCGATAAAAATAAAAAACAAAAATAAAATAAAAAATCAAAAGAGAGGTGTTCAATCTCGGAAATCAATCAAGATCAAGTTGAAACAATAAGAAACAGTCAAGAATTGGTATTAAAAAACCCTTTTCCATCTGACTGAAGAAAAAACTAGGCAACAGTAGAGGTCAATACCTAATCAAAAAAGTTTTCAAACGTTGTCGCGGGCAGGCAGTATAACACAGTGCGGAAATGAGTGGTTTCCACAGGCCAATAATCATGTAGGTCGCAAAAATCCTGCACTGAAATAAACCACTAGGGTGCAGAAATAGAAGGTTTTCGTGATCTACCTATAAGGTGCAGTGCGGAAATATTTCACAAAATAGAAAATTTTTCAAAAAGGACAAAGGGTCTCAGGAAAATTTTAAATCCAGTGAGTCTAATTGGATCTCCCACGGACTCAGAGACTGAACCCAAATGTAAAAGATAGGCTATGAGAAAATGGCCAACAAAAAACTACAATCAAGTTGTTTCTCCCTAGTGGAGTCGCCAGTTTTGTTAACGGGTAAATCGGTAGATGCAGACATGAACTAATTCCCCTAGATCCACTTGGATCTAGAACGAAACAAGACGGAACAAGACACTTTCCCTAGGTTACAATCATTGAATTTAACTACCAAAGAAGGAACAAATAACATACCTTGTGAATCACTTCCTTATGTCTTTGTTGATCCTGCTTTACTCCAATGTTCCTATGAGATCGGATCTATAGTAACAAAAATCAATCAACGTGAAAGATGAAATAGTGAAATTCAATGACAATCTAAACATGTGATCGAGTCATGTAATAAAATATCAATCATTTTATGGGAAAGAGACGTGCCACCGTATCATATTAATGAAAGGTAGAAGATACAATTGAATCGCCTTGATGTCGCAAGTTCCCTTTCAGTGGCCCTTTGTTTTGACACACGCATACATTTGCTCCGATATTCGCATGAAGATTTCTCTCAAAAGATTGATGGATGAATGGAGACCTCAAGCATCACTTGAAATAAGATTCTTCACACAGTATTTAGCCTATTCTTTCATCAATTTTTCTATGATTTTTTATGCTTATACCTCTAACCTTTTCCATGAGAAGCCTATCATTATATAGGAGAAGCTGGAGTGGTTAAAGACATGACGATGAGCCCATCAAATCAGAGAAGTCAGTAGGATTGTAACCATATGAGAGCCACCTCATATTTCCACAAGATTCCACTTCTAGAGGCTGCTAGAAGTTCTTTCCTCTTTTATTTTTAAAGTGTTGTTGTGACCTGCCTATATAGCAGGCTGCGGAAATCCTGTGGGCTAGCTATAGTGCAGCCTGTGGAAATCATGGATCTCCGCACTGTGTAAAGGGAGCAGCCCGCGACGGCCTTCCAAAAATGCATCTTGCAAGGGTGGAAAGAGGTTTATTTTCTTAGGCAAAAGATCATATTGGGAACCTGAACACATGTTTATATAATCATCATCAGGGTGACCAAAATAATGTGTAACACCTTGGCATATGTTTTAGCTAGTGGTAAAGGAACCTTTTGGAAAAACAGATAGAAAATAGCTATGTATCTAGGACTACTTGGAAATGATGGTGTTTAATGAGAGAGTTACACCACTAGGATTAAAGGAGGAGAAAGATGTTTTTTTACATGGTCATGAAATCCAAATGGTGATTACTTTTCCATCCTATGCTACAAAGCAATAATTTTACCAAATTATTAACCAAAATTTTGGTGGTGGAAACTGCTTTGGAAGTTGAAATACCCTATGAAATCTAGGGTATTTTTTTGGCTATCTATAAACAATAAGCCCCCCCCAAGGGATGTACTAAAGAACATGGTTTTGCAAGGACCAACCATATGTATGTTGTGTAGATTAGAATATGAAAGCATTCAACACTTACTCCTAGATGTTTTTTTTCCAAAGAAGTTTGGAAAGAAGAGAAATGTACAAATAGAGGTTAAGCTACTTGGGAGGGGGATTCTTTCTTAAATGCTTTAAAAAAATGGAAAGAGGAACCCTCCCTTGTCAACCATAGAGCTTTACCCTGCATTGTTTCTTGAGCTCTTTCAATCAAAAGAAATGGGATTTTCTTTGAAAGGAAACCTTTCTCTCCATTGGAAGTGCATCATAGAATCAAATACATTTATATGAAGACCTCAAACATACCCCAAAATTGAAAATTGAAACTCCATTGGAACCACCTATAATTGATAAATATTTTCCTTAGGGGTTCTTTGACAGATCCAATGAAGAGAATTATGGGTTAAGTGGTGTTGGTGGTGTAATTTCCATTTATGATAATCTTTCTTTCTCTTTTAGGTTAAACATCGGTATGGGAATAAACAACTATGCATAACTTCAAGTTTTTCTTAATCTTGTGCAACTGGGAAAAAGGCATAAGTAAATTCCAAGTCTTTGGGTAATCTAAAATTGTAGTTTAATAGTTGAAAGGAAGTTATTGACTATAAAATTAATCTTTAAGACCACAACTTGACTAGGTTATTTTTTAGGAAGTCATTTATTAGAGGTCCATTTTAATAACATTAGGTCGTACAATGCATAAGTAGATTCTCTCATAAAAATGGTGTGGAAGATCCTATTGATTCTCTTATAGTAGAGGAAAATATAGGAGGGTGCAATTATACCCCTAATGACCTTAATTTTACTTCATCTTCTAGTTTCTTCACTTCTATTAATGGATGATGCTTTGGAAGTCCTAAATAAAACTTATGTAGCCTTTGAGGATACTTCTATTTGGTTATATCAATTCATATGTTATGTAATGTCTCGAGTGTTCTGAGATTTTTCTTTTATTAAGTCTCCAAAGCCTATTTTTGGTATTAAGGGTCGAACCCCTTTTTGGGATTATTTATGTGTAATGTTTTTATGAGGGTAGTGAATGAAGAACTATATTTTGTGATCCTTGACAAGGTATATTTTATGGGAATTCATGTCTTTTATTTTTGTGGTGGAAAATACAAAATGTAACTATTTTCTTTTTAATAAAGTTAAAATTTTGTTCCCGAGAAAAAAATGTTTTTATTTTTTTTTGACAAGAACGGTTAATGTTGCATTAAGTGGCAGTCTAGCGAGCCAGAATCCGAAAGTTACAAATCTGGGGAAGGTTGGTGACCTCTAACAGTGCTGCCAACCCTCTTGTGAATGTCTTGGGAAACAAATCCCATCTGCTTCTTGAGCTAATTCGAGAAAATGACAAAAAATGCATACATGAGTAGATTCTCACAAACTGTGAGCACAGTAGAAGACAGAAGCAGAGCATTAAACCGAGGGGGATGAGATTTTCCCCTTAAATAAGGGATCCAACTTTTTCTGAGAGCCTAAAAAAATGTTGGAGGCTGCCTCCTTTTCTCTGCGCGCTTTGTTGGTTTTTCACCCTCGGGTAAGGGGTGGAGACGGAACTGAGTTGTCTTCAGTTTCAGGAGTTTCCACAGAGCTGCTAGAGGGGACTGAAGCAACCAGATCTGCAGGGACAGAGGGTTCTGGATCTGAAGCTCGAGTTTCTCTTGCTGCTACTGTTTCTCGGGGGGTGGAATCCGGAAGGTTTCCGTTTGCCGGAGGGTCTTCCTTAACTGTTGTTGCTTCTGGTTCTTGGGCTTCATCTTCCTTCAGCGCATCAAAGCTATTTTTATTTTCTAGAGTTGCCTCTGCTGATTGAGTGGCCTTCGGAGCTTGGGGAAGTGAATCCTTTCGCCTCGACTGCCTTCGTTGGTTAGTTACTGGCTGAAAATCATCTTCTTTGACTGGTCCCGGCTCCTCAGGGGCTTTGGGGCAGTTTTTTGCGAAATGACCGTAGGCATGGCATCGGAGGTACTTGAAAGGAATCTGCTCGTAATCCAGCTCTTGGATATGGCACCATTCCCCCAGAGAGATCTTAATGGCTTCCGGGAGTCCTTTCTCAAGGTTAACCTCAACACAAATACGAGCGCAGGTAAACTGATCCCCTTTCGGCTCCGCATTGTCCAGGAAGCGCCCAAGCTTATTCCCAATGTCCTCCAGAGAGTTTCTCCCCCATAGATGCAAGGGGAGATGAGGCAGCCTAACCCAAATAGGGGCCGCGGTGATCTCGGCTCCTGGGTTGAAGTCAAGAGTCCAGGGGGCTAAGAACAACCCTCTCGACCCCATGAAATAGGGTCCAGATTTCAAAACTAGGTCACGGTCCTCTGCCCTCGAGAAACTGAAGACAAAAAACCCCCTGCCTACTGCGCACAGAGAAACGTTTCCCTGTATCATCGACTTCCAACGATCATCAATCCATGCCTCCACCGTTTTGGGGCTGGGCCATAACCCCGTAAACTTTACGATGAGGGCCTTTTCTGCTAGAAGGAGGGCAAGATTGCAAGGCCCTTCTTGGGATAGCTCCAGAGAAGGGATCTCCTCCATCTTCTTAACAAACTTGGACGAAAGAGAGGGCTTGGGATTAGATCTTCCCGATCGGACTAACTCTTGGAATGCCTCCAAAGGATCCTTTCCCATCTCGGCAGACGGATCTGGGCCCATCGTAGCAAGACGGTGACCTCCAGCAGACAAAAGGACGGATCCAGTCGCAGATGCCGACCACCGCTCCAAACACCTGCAAGAAACCACAAGCAATTCGCTGGAGGAACGCGTTGATGTCGATCCGCGGCCCTGGATGCAAAGATATGCTGCAGTCCGTGTCCCTGCACACGAAAACCAGGGCGAGACGGCTAGGGTTTGGGCCCTAGCCGCGATGGCGTTCCGTCTCGCCTCATCTCCGTTCGATTAAACTTGTCCCTCTTTTTTATGTTCCCGAGAAAAAAATGTTAACACAAACAAATTATATTAATGTAGGGAAGAGAAGTAAGGTGCATATCCATGTTTAAGTGAAATAATATGTATAATATCCATACATAAATGACATGGTAATATTGTAAATGAATTCAATATAATATTTTTTTAAAGTTAAAAAAAAGTATTACAATAAGGAGAGATGTAATATATTTAATTAGAAATCAAAGTATAAAAAATAAAATTTTATTAAAAAAAAATTAATTTGATATTTGACTTGGTTGTAATTTTAAAGAGTGAATTATTATTTTTTATATAAAAATTTTAAATACATTAAAAAATAATATTTATACTTAATAAACCTAAAAATAGTTCTAAATTTAATAAATTTTATTTATTTATTAAATGAAAAATGTAATAAGATCATTCAGTCCATATTTAACAAAGTTATGGACTAAACAAGAACTGTGATCTCAAAATGAGAACTATAACCCTTAAAACTCATATGTTTGCATAAAAGACATGAAAATGAACCCCAAAATAAATAAAAAAGTGGTGCTATCAGTAGCACCATTTTTTCGAACCAGGGTAAAATTACAACATTTTCAAGCATGGCCTTCAAAAACTCATATAGTTGCTCAAAAAAAATTCAAAGTCAACACTTAAATTAAAAAATGATGTTACCGAAAGAAAAATGTTTTTTTTTTTCTAAACATTAAAATTATAGATCATTTGAAATATTATTCTTAACAGTTGGTACCATTAAATCCAAAACCTCAAAATCAATTATCAAATTGAAAAGTATTTCTACCAGTAGCACCCATGCTAAAATTGGGGTATTAAAATGACATTTTTTTAAAGTGTTATAAGAAAACATCACTATTGTAAACAAAATCATAAAATCAACCCTTAAATGTTTACTTTTTAAATCTTATTTTAATACTCCAAACACAAGATAATATATAATGTCATGACAATATCACCCTATACTTTAAAAATTCAACATCACTTCCAAATATGTTTTTACTTTTAATAAAAAAAAATCAGTACAAATTACATTGAATGAAACATAAATTATTTCTTAAAAGTATTGTTGCATTGTCCATATTCAAGACATATGAGCTAATAAATTTTTTTATATTATCCATAATAAAAACATATAATTCATAATGAATAGAAATGATTCATAACATCATGTAAGATCATATGTAAGTTAAACATACAAACATCATATAGATAAAAAAATACATAAAATGTTTCATACACTTATTCAAATTGACTCACGGATTCTGAAATATCATCAGAGTCTACATTGTCTTCAATTGAATGATTGGATGAAGATGTAGATGATCCATACTCTTTTCTATTATCGATGAATGCACCATCTGAGTCTATGTCCATACCCAACAATTAAAATGTCAAAATCCTTTTAGATCTACGACTAGGTTTAGAAAACTCCCATCTTGCAGTGATTTCTTGTGGTAGAAACCTCTTGATAATATTTGTTTTCTTGGAGCGAAGAGTTCCTCTCTTTGTCAAATTGAATTCATAAACAAGTATGTCAACATCCTATAATTTTAATAGGTCGTTGGGATGGCGATTTGTATTTTGACCCTTTATTTTTCTCTTTCTACTGACATGTTTCTCAACCACCATCTATGGCTTGTACAAACCATTGAATGGTTGTGTACATGTTGCATACCAATGCACTTCAATTGCTATAGAATATTCGTTTTCTTTGTCAATATTTATAACCTTTACAATCCAGAATGGATAACCATGTGGATCTTCAGTCTCTAAGACTGCAATCATGCTACCCTCCTTAATATCATGTACTGAACCCATGTAAAGGTCTTCCATGGATTCACGTTGTGCACGTGATATTATAGAACCAATATACATTTCCCTTTCCTCTACTTGTGAAAACTCAATAACACCTTGAGATTCTTGTTGTTCAACAATGTTTCCTTCTTCGGATTCATTTGGCATATTTTTTGGCCAACGAAATGGATTCTTTAAAAATGCATCTTCATTTGTTTAGCTTGAAATTATGTCACTTTGACCATTGAGAAAAGACTCACCAAACATAATCAACAATGTCAAGGTACTCATATGTATTTTTAATGGAACTTTTTATTTCTTCCAAGCATTCAGAATAATATATATCTCTATTATGCCTTTGTGCATTATGGATTTCAACAACTGATTGTAATAACAATAACTTTGATGCAAATATTGGATGATCTAGAATGAACTTCAAAAATGCTAAACCTAATGAAGGCCCCCATTATGCAGCAGTTGAACACTTCTTTCCCAATATAAGTGTTTTCCCATCAACTTTTTTTATACAAATTAGATGTTTGAAGCTAGTGTCATTAATCTTCTCAATACATTTTTCTTCACCATGTGATCCCTGAATAAATCTTCAACGTTTTTTTATACAAAATAGATGTTCGAAGCTAATGTTATTAAGCTTCTCAATTCATTTTTCTTCACCATGCAATCCTTGAATAAATATTCGCATGTCAAAAGTTTCTTCTAATATATGAAAAGCAGGCTCTGGAATGTATGATTTCTTAATACATTCAATTAATGATGGTATGCTTCCAACATTTTTCCTCTTCATTTTTACTGAAAAATTACTAAACATTTGATAAATCTGATCATGAGTGTGTCCAACAAGAAGGAAACCAACTTTTACCTTTTGAAATATTCTCAGTTGAACAATCATACTTAGATATTCAAACACAATTTGATTTTTGTTTTCACGACTAGTGTTGTCTAACTGTAGATACAGAACTTGAGGAATATTGTCATACCAATGAGTGAGAACATAAATAATTATGGTGATGGTCATATTTACATCATTATGAATATTTGGAGTTGTGAAGTAAACCCTTGAACACATTTCTCCATTAAAAACCATACAACCAACCAAGTGAAACTCAATGAAATTCTCTTCTTGTAAATTTTTGGGTGTATAGACAAAATGTGGTAGAAGTGTTTTTTTTATGGTCCATGTCATCAATTATCATACCTATATATTTGTTATGAGCATCATAACACTTCTTTCGATATTTTTAAAAAATTTTCCTTTCACTTGATTGTTGATTATGATGTTCTTGAAGTGCTTTGACTATGGAATTTTCACATGACATAAAATGAAAATATTGATAATATGTTTTCATAGTTGATAACTATCCAATTTAAAAAACAAAATTTTAAATATATACCTCTTTCTATCCCTTCAGATTTATTTCTTCTTGATTTAAGAGTAGCAAATATACTGCAAATCCCCATCCTTGACTTCTTATGAATACAAACATTGTTGAATTTTTTCTTCCATATTCTTGTAAAATATGCATATGTAATAAAATTAACATTTCCTTCAACAACTTCAACATATTCTTTGTATAAGTTGTATATTTATCTCCTTGAGAAATTATCTGGAATATGTATCGTGTCTCTATCTGGAATACACTCTCCATGTTGGGAAAAGAAGTTATGCATCCATGACAATGTAGTGTTTGTTAATGTCCCACTCTCTCGTCCATGATATACCTTTGAATATAATATAGTTTTTTTTCCAATCTTGTTTGGATTCTTGATAGACGAAGATTACCAATTGAGTGATTTTTTTTTAAAGCCTTTCTACAAAGTAAAATATTCCCAAAGCAATAATCATATCATGTCTTATTGGATATCATGCACCCCACTAAATTTTAATTTTGCATGCTCTTATTCATTGAAAAATATGTCTTCCTTTTATTCAAGGCATACATGTAGTCCATACTTTTCAAACAATTATTTTGACAACATTCACTTGAAATCAAATCACTTATGGAAATTGATTTAGTGATAAATTATTTCATAGACCTTGTATAACTAGAATGATTTGGATTGATATAAAAAGATTTAGTCTTGGTCATAGACACAATGTTTCTTGGCAATATCTCCACTATTTCATCATCCTCACTAGAAGGAATTTCCTCATCACTAGTAGGAATATCATGCAAAACATTCTTAGGAGACCAAACAAGAAAATGTTGATCACCTTGATTTGTTGCACCTAAATGATTGAAAAAATGATCATCATTCCTAGGTCCATCACCATATTCATTGATAATCTTGTTGATAAAAGGAATATCAGACTCACTAGAAAGATGATTATCATCCTCACCAATGTCATTGGATCTTTCGTGAAAATATTCACTTTATGGAAAATAATCATCACCCTTAATACTATCAATGCCATTAATTTATTCTCTAATAAGAATGTATTCATCATCAGTGCCTCCAAAAGCTTCTCTTGGAGAAAAAACATCATCATCACCATTGGTTCCTTTAAATTTACCACCTAGAACAACTATCCACCATCAACATAATCATCTTCACTACTTTTAAAATTCCCACTTGAGGGAAATTATTCATCATCCTCATTAGTACCTTGAAAATCCTCACTTGGAGGAAAATTTTCATCATGAGCATCAATACCTTGAAAATCCTCACCTCGAGAAAAAACATCATCATCAACATTAATGCCTTTAAATTCCCCACTCAGGAAATAGTTTCCACCATTGGCATAATCATCTTTACTAATTTTGAAACCCCAATTTGAGGGAAATTCTTCATCATCCTCGTTGGCTTCTTGAAAATCCTTACTTGGAGGAAAATCTTCATCATTCTCATCAGTACCATGAAAATCCTCACTTGGAGGAAAATCATCATCATCACCATTGGTATCTTTAAATTCTCCACTTGGAAAAGAGTGTCCACCATTAGTATAATCATCTTCAGTACTTTTATAATCTCCACTTGAGGGAAATTATTCGCCATCCTCATTAGTGCCTTGAAATCCTCACTTGGAGGAAAATATACATCATCCTCATCAATACCTTGAAAATTCTCACTTGGAGGAAAATCATCATCATCAACATTGTTTCCTTTAAATTCTTCACTTGGGAAAAAGTGGCCACCATTGGTATAATCATCTTCACTACTTTTAAAATCTCCACTTGAGGGAAATTATTCATCATCCTCACTAGTGCCTTTAAAATCCTCACTTGGAGGAAAATCTTCATCATCCTCATCAGCACCTTGTAAATCCTCACTTGGAGTAAAATCATCATCATCAACATTTCTACCTTTAAATTCCCCACTCGAGAAAGAGTGTCCACCATCGACATAATCATCTTCACTACAGTTAAAATCCTCACTTGAAGAAAAGTATTCACCATCCTCATTAATGCCTTGAAAATCCTCACTTGTAGGAAAATCTTCACCATTCCCATTAGTGCCTTGAAAATCCTCACTTGAAGTAAAATTATCATCCCAATCATTTAAATTGGAATCAAAGTCTTCACTTGGACCTAGATTTTGAGTATTTTCAATATTATTAAATTGTTCAACAAATTGATCGTCTTCATATTCCTCCTCTTTATCATTGGTGCCTTTAAATTCCTCTGATTTAGGACTTTCCTGGTGAACATGTTGAATATCATTTCTTTCACTATGATCAAACTTATGACTAGGTGAAAAATATGACTCTTCATTTATATTACAAATATTCTTGTCGCATTTTCTAGTCCCAAAAGAAGAAGTATGTGAACAATATGTTGATGTCTCAAAAATAAAATCTTATTTAATTGATGATGTTGGATTACTGAGAGGGGGGGTGTATCAATAATAGAGTAATTATAATCCTTTTTCTTCAAATGTTATATCAATGTAGAATTATTATCTAATAATGAATAGTAAGAAATAAACAATCACACACATACACAGTACACCAGTGTTTTACATGGAAACCCAAATCGAGAGAAAACCACGAAATTCTTTTTCTTATATGTCTTGAAGAATTGCATTCATTGGAAGCACCAACTTCCTTTGTTTTCCAGTTGCAACTGGAAGGAGGCTCCAACCCCCTAGTTTCTCAGGCTACAACCTGAGGGAAGCTCCAACTCCGCAATTATCTGGCTACAACCAGAAGGAGGCTACAACCCCCAATGTTCTCCGGCTAAAACCAGAAGGTGGCTACAACCACCTGTCCTTTCCCCATCCTGCCACCCTGAAGTAGAAGTAGAATGATGGAACCACAGTCACACTATCACTGTGAGATATACCAATGTAAACCTGTACCAATAAATTTGAACCATGCATCAACCCTGCATCAACCTGTACCTCAACCTGTAATCAACTTGTACCATAAAAAAGTGCATCAACCATGCACCAACCTGTACCATAAACAAGTGCGTCAACCATGCACCAACCTGTAATAAACCCGTACCATAAACAAGTGCATCCAACCATGTACCAAGTATGTACCAATCATGTGTCAACTATGACTCATCAACTATGACTCATCAATATGTACCAACATCATCAACTATGCACCTCGTGTATGTGCCAACTCATCAACTACTTGTCTCCACCATGTACTCATCATGTACCTCAACCAAAATCCCTCATCAATTTCATCATCCAAATCTAATTTGTAGCTCTGTAATAGACCTATTGTATATCATCACATTCCTACAAACCTTCTTTAACTTTAAAAACAAGAGACTAGCATTTTCATCAAACTTTTCTTTAATCTCACATGCCTAGTTTTGGATTAGTCAACAACCCTAACTTGAAGTAATCATAACTTTGAACCTATAATGTATAAGGATATAAAACTGATACACAATGTTCTTCAATTTGTTTTATGCAATTTCTCCAAGTTTCACTACTTCAAACCTCTCAAAAAAAGAGTTATAGCAAAAATGGCTTACCTTGCTGAATTCTGGCTTATTCTAGAGAGAGACCTTGTAGAGCGTTCCCTGCACAAAATATTTGATGAATTGATCTAAAAATGTTACAAAACATACTACATACTGTACCCTAACCAACACATTTGGTCTCACTGAATTTGGATCTGTTATGAAGAAGTTATGACGTTTTTACCCGAAACACTTGATTTTGACTAGTTTCAGGACTGACCACAAACCCTATTTTCCACGGAGTCTAAATCCCAAAATACAATGACCCACAAGATAAAGTTTTTACCACATATACTTGGATATGTTTTCTCAATTTCATAGTAATTTCACACTCTGAATCATTATAGAAAAAAAATTATAGCGAAAATGGTGAGATGACCTGTAAATAACATACCTTAGAAAGCACCATCAAAATAATTTATCCTTCTTTGGACTTCATCCTTATTTTCTTCACCTTCACTTAGAATTATGGCTTAGATATCCTTGGTTACCTCAGACACATATATATATTCAATATGCTCAAGTTTGTATCAAATGAGAGAGCCTTGTCTCTTATTTATACTCTCCAAGTAGCTTCCTTAAAAACATCTTCTAGGTCACTTGACCCACTTTCCTTATTTTAGGGTTGGGTCCACTTCTAATTTATCGATTAAATTTATTATTGAAATAATTCATTTTTTATTAAATTTGAATTATAATACACTCATCAATTCACTTTATTATTTACCTTTTAAAATCTCTTAAACCACTTTGACTACTTTGACCTTTTGGGGCTTCTAGATGACATATGAGGGTCCTCCAACTTCGTAAGGCCATAACTCTCAAACCACGAGGAGTTATGTGATGTTCTAGATACCACCATAAATGACATGACATGTACTATCCATATAGAATAGTATTATCTAAAAATATATCATAACTCATACTATTACCCATCAAACAAACTTGGGTTCATTACCCAAACCTTGGGTCTCCAACTTCTCATGGCCATAACTCTCTAACCATGAGGAATTATGTGACGTTTCACATACTACCGGAAATGAAATGACAAGCACTATCCATCTAGGATATTGTCCCTGACAAATTCACTTTCCTTCATCTCATTATTCCACAATTAAGCACGGGTTCTCTTGCTCCACAAGGCGTCTTCCCGTGAGGGCTTTCACCATAAGGGGACCACTTTGGATTTCATCCATATTTACTTCTTATCAACCACGACAAAACAATAATGAGTCATATTTACATCAAACAAAATTGGGTCCGTTACCCAAACCTTTGTGCTACGGGGCTTTCTTCAAGGATTGACATCAATGACAACCAACCTTAATCAACAATCTCCCCCTTTGGCATTGATGGAAACACTCTGATGCAATACTGAAATCATATCATTCATGCTCCCCCTGGAACCATGCATCTGTCCTCTGCATCTGATAAATCTACTCACCCTGGAACCATGCCTCTGTCCTCTACATATGATAAATCTGCTCCCCCTAAAACCATGCCTCTGTCCTCTTCATCTGATAAATCTATCCCCCTTTGTCATCAATGGCAATGGTATCTTTCCATCCTAGGTTGCTCCCCCTGACAAATTGTCCTCTTATGGTGCTTCCTCATGTACATGTAAGACATATAAGATAACCATTCAAAAATCATTCAAAAAGCATTCATTTTTGGAGTAGAAATAACTCCAAGTATTTGGCAAAGATATTCAAAGGCTTCCTATGGAAGTGGTTTTGTAAATATGTATGCCACTTGTTCTTTTGTGCCCACATACTCAACTTTGATGTTCTTTTCTGCAACATGTTCCCATAGAAGGTGATACTTGATTGGAATGTGCTTCGTCTTGGAGTGCATCACCGGGTTTTTTGAGATATTGATGGCACTTGTATTATCACAATATATTGGAATGGGCTCATCATACTCAACCTGTATATCTGTCAAATTTTGTTTCATCCAAAGAACCTATGTACAACATGTTGCTGCTGCAATATACTCTACCTCGGTTGTAGATAGAGATACCGATGATTGTTTCTTGCTTAGCCATGATACCAAACACTCACCTAAGTAGAACGTTACTCCACTGGTGCCTTGTCGGTCATCAATACAACCTGCTCAATCTGCATCTGTGTAGGCAATAAGTGATAGATATTTTTCTTTTGGATACCATAATCCAAACTCTTATGTTCCTTTGAGATATCTGAAGATCCTATTTACTGTTAATACATGTGATTCCTTTAGTGCTGCTTGAAATCGTGCCACCTGTCCAACTGCATGCATTACATCTGGTCTGGATGTTGTCACATATAGTAGGCTGCCAATCATTGACCTATATTGCCTCTAATCTGTAGACTTTGAATCATCATCTTTGCTCAACTTACAACTAGTTTGCAATCTTCCATTCTGAACCTCTTTAGCATTTCTCTGATATACTTGGTTTGAGAAATAAAAATTCCTTGGTTCCTTTGATGTATCTGAAGTCCCAGAAAGAAGGATAGCTCTCCAAGTAACGACATTTCAAATTCATTCTGCATGTCTTTTGCAAATTTCTGGCTTAACCTGTCATCATCACTACCAAAAACAATATCATCAACATAAACTTCAATTAATAAAATATTACCTTGACTTACCTTGATGTACAGGTTGATGTCTGCACTTCCTTTTCTGAACCCTGCTTGCTGCAGATACTTATCCAGTCTGGAATACCATGTTCTAGGAGCCTGTTTTAGACCATACAAGGCCTTGTTTAATTTACACAGATAGTCTATGTTCTCTAACAACTGAAATCCTTCTGGTTGTTCAATGTAGAGTTCTTCTTCAAGTTCCCCATTCATAAAAGTTGATTTTACGTCCATCTGATATACTTTAACATTTTTGGAGCATGCATAAGCTAAAAGCAAACAGATTGCTTCCATTCTAGCAACTGGGGAAAATGTCTCTTCAAAGTTGATTCCTTCAATCTATGCATATCATTTACATACCAATCTAGATTTGTTCCTTGTAACCTATCCATCTTCATTCAATTTATTCCTGAAAACCCATTTTGTCCCGATCGCATTCTTATTCTTTGGTCTTGGAACCAATTTCCAAGTTCCTTTTTCTCTATTCGATCCAATTCTTCATCCATGGCCTTATTCCAAAATTCATCCTTGCTGGCTTCTCCAAAACAGTTTGGTTCAATTGTAGATAAGAGTGGTAGGTGTGTTTGTTCTGGTGAACGTATTTTTCTTCTAGTCTTAACTCCTGCATTTTTGTTTCCAATAATCTAATCTGAAGGATGATTCTTTTGTACTCGTTTGCTAGGTGTCTTTGGAGATACTTGTTGAACTTGATCTTCTACTTTTGTATGATTATCTTCATCTTCATCTTCATCTTCTTCTTCTTTTTCATCTTCTTCTTCAAAAATTTGTTCCATTGATTTGTTTTCTTCTTTCTTTGATTCTGGTCTGCATGTTGCATAAATTGTTACATTGATGCTTTCCACAACTTTGTTTAATCTTATATTGTAACATTTGTATGCTTTCATTGTACTTGAGTAACCAACAAGTATTCTTTTGTCCACACGAGAGTAAAACTTTCCCATTCTATCATCTTCTCTTTTGATGTAGCATTTGCTTCCAAAAACTCTGAAGTGCTTCACATTTGTTGGTCTTCCTTTCCATAGCTCGTAGGGAGTTTTATCAGTGTTTTTTCTGAGCATTACTCTGTTTTGAATGTGAACTGATGTATGCACTGTCTGTGTCCAAAAAATATCTGTGAACTTTGAATCCATTATCATTGTTCGATCCATTTCTTGTACTGTCATGTTCTTTCTTTCAACAATTCCATTCTATTGAGGTGTCCTAGCGATGGAGAATTGTCTTTTTATTCCATGATTGCCGCAGTAGTCCATAAATTCCTTTGAGGTGAATTCTCCTCCATTATCCGATATTAAGCATTTGATTCTTGAATCCATCTCAGTTTCAACCATTTCTTTGTAGATCTTGAAATTTTCAAAAGCTTCTGATTTGTTCTTGAGAAAGAAAACTGCAGTCATTCTTGCATAATCATCAACTAATAACATAAAGTATCTCTCACCTTTTAAGATTTTTTTTGTAGTTGGTCCAACTAGATCAGTATGCACAATTTCCAGTGGTTTTGTTGTTGAATATTCCTTTGATTTGAACCTGGTCTTTGTTTGCTTTCCTTGTTGGCAATGCTTGCACAAAGTGTTGGATGGTTTCGTGATCTGGGACATTTCTCTGACTGCTTCTCTTTTGTTGACTTTGACAAGGTTATCAAAATGCATGTGACCCATTCTTCTGTGCCATAGCCAACTTTCATCTTCCTTTGCTAAACAACACTTTTCATTTCCAATTTCACGTAACACATATATGTTGCTTGAAGTTCTTACAGCTGTAGCGACCAATTTCCCTGAACCTTCTTTTCTTATCTCACACTTTTGTGAATCGAAAGTAACATTATGACCTTGGTCACACATTTGACTCACACTTAAAAGATTATGTTTCATATCTTCTGCTAGTAGAACATTTTTCGTCTTTTCATTTTTGTTCCCAATTTAGACTGTGCCTTTTCCAATGATTTTGGATGAATCATCATTTCCAAAGGAGACTGATCCATCTCTTTCCTTTTATAATGTAAGAAAATTGTCTCTATCACCTGTCATGTGTTTTGAACATCCACTGTCAACATACCAACCACGTTTCTTCTGTTTATCTTGTAGAGCGACTATGCATTCTTCATTTCTATACTGATCTTGCTTTCTTATCCATGTCATTTTCTGAGGTTATTGTTTGTGACTCCGTTGAGGTTCTTTAGGAGGGACTGTCATTCTGCAATTTTTGGCCATGTGTCTGAAATTGTTACATTTGTAACATTCCACTTCAGTGCTCAAAGATTCAAACCTGCTGTAACTTCTTCTTTGTGTTTCACTAGGTCTTCTTGAATAACCCCTTTGTGTATGGCTCTCAAAGTAGTTATTTTTCATGTTGTTAGCTCTGCAATTTACAGCTTTATGTCCAAAATTATTACATGGATAACATAAACCAAAAAATATAGTTTGATACCTGGTAGTTGAAGATCTTATGAAAGGATATGCTCTTATGAATCCCTCTTCTTCTTGAGGCTTGTCTATCTGTTGTTGATTCTGAAATATGAATCTTCTCGGTGGAGGAGTGTCCCTGTAATCTTCCTTGTATATCTTTTTATCATCTTTGATTATTTCTGCATAACTTTTTGGATTTGTTTCTTACTCTATTGTTTTGGAGCTTGATCCCTTTTCTGTCTAATTGTATCCAAGTCCATACTTGTCAAGATAAGATTTTTGGCTGTTGATAATGTCATCCAGAACTTTTGAGCTATTCTACATATTTTTCTTTTGAATATCCTTTCTTAGTGTGACAATCTCTGCTTCCAGGTTTCCAATGATCCCATCCTTTCCTTCTAGATGTTCTTTGAGTGCTTCTTCAATTATTTTATCTTCTTTATATTTGAATAATCAATTTTGTGATCATTTGTTCTAGTTCTTGAGTGTCTTTTTCTTATCTAGTTCTTCTTGTAGTTTCTTGTTTTCTTCTTTTCTCTTGTGCTTCTAGCTCATTAATTCTTCGAGAGTCAACGGTCTCTTTCATTTCTTCTTCACATGCTTCTTTAGAGTCTTCTTTATCGGAGCCTTCTACTGCCATGAATGGGAGCTCTCCTTGTTTCTTATCAGCAGCTTCATCTTCATCGATGATGAGATGTCTTCTTTGGTGCACAAGTTTTGTTGAAAACTTTCATTGTAGTTCTTGTACCTTTATATGTTTATGCCTTGTGGTAACCTTCATCATTTCTCTTTTCTTATGAGGACATTTGTTAGCAAAATGACCAATACCATCTGAATTAAAACAAATTAAAGGAAGCTTACCTATGTACTTTACCGTTGGTTCCCTTGTTGATCTTTTGGCCGAAGTTGTACACTTCTTTGTCATCTTCGAGGCACGTCGTCTTTGCTGCTATATTCTTCTTGTTCCTTTTTCTTTTCTTTGATCTTTGGATGCTTTGAAAACTGCTTCTTTTACATCTGGATTTTCCTGTTAGGTTCTCATCTCATATGCTGAAGATTCCATACGAATTAGATCCCATGCTTATTGAGTTTAGATCCTATCTTTCTTCTAGTGTTGATATCTTAGGGTTGAATCTCATAGGAGAGAGATCTTGGTACCTTTTGAACAATTCTGATTCTTCAATTTCTTCTCCCAATCCTATATGATTGCATTCTTTATTTCATCGGCTTGTAAGAAGTAGGTTTCAATATCTTCATATTCCTTCATTTTTTAGTTCTTCCGATGACCTCTGTAAGGTTGAAGATTTGCTTCTTTGACTTTTGAATCTCCTTCATAAATATTTTGAGCTTGTCCCAAATCTCTTTAGTAGATTTACAATGTGCAAATTTGGTGAATCTTGTATCCTTGGTTAATTCAAAATTGAATTTATGGCTTTGGAATTATTCTCACCAAGTTTCTTGCTTTGTCATTTGTTGCGGGTGGAGCTGGCGATTAACGTGTATCCATCTACAATTATTTGCCAAACATGAAATCCCTATGCGTATTATGTATGTCTTCATCCTTATGTTCCAAAAACATGCCTGTCCATCAAACTTTGGTATTCCATTTTTTTATACGACTTGGTACTCTCCATGATCTACCTTTTCGATGGTTAAGCCCGTTTCTAAAGGAACCTGATTCCAATTGTTGGATTAGGGGGGGTGAATCGATTAATATAATTATAATCTTTTTTTCTTCAAATGTTATATAAATGTGAATTATTATCCAATAATGGCGATGAAATAAACAATCACACACACACACGATACACCGGGTGTTTTACATGGAAACCGTCGGAAAACACAAAATATTTTTTCTTATATGTCTTGAAGAATTACATTCATTGGAAGCGCAAAATTCCTTTGTTTTTCCATTTTATGGCCGGAAGGATGCTCCAACCCCCTGGTTTCTCATGCTACAACATGAGGGAAGCTTCAACTCCTAATTCTCTAGCTACAACTAGAAGGGCTACAACCCCCAATGTTCTCCGGCTACAACCACTGTCCCTTGCCCATCCTGCCACCACGAGTAGAGTAGAGTGATGGAACCCTTTGTCCACGCTATCGCGTAGGATATACCACTGTAAAACTGCAACAATAAATATGAACCATGCATCAGCACGTACCTCAGCACGTAATCAGCCTGCCATCGCCAAACAAGTGCATCAACCATGCACCAACGTAATCAACCTGTACCATAAAACAGGAGGTGCATCAACCATGCACTTGATCTATAATCAACCCATACCATAAACAAGTGAATCCAACCATGTAACAGAGTATGTACCAATCATGTGTCAACTTCTCATCAACTATAACTTTCATCAATATTACCAACATCATCAACTATACACCTCATGTATGTGTCAACTCATCAACTACTTGTCTCGACCATGTACTCCACATGTACCTCCAGCAAAATCCCTCATCAATTTCATCATCCAAATCTAATTTTAGTAGCTTTCGTAATGGGCACGGTGTATGTGATCAAATTCCTTCAAGCCTTCCTTAACTTCAAAACCGAGGGCTAGCATTTTTATCAAGCGTTCTTTGGTCTCACACATGCCCGGAGTTTGGATTAGTCAACTACCCTAAGTTGAAGTAATCATAGATTTGAACCTGTAATGTATAGAAATATATGAAAATGATACATAAATGTTTTCAGTGTGTTTTATCTTGATTCCTCAAGTTTCACTGCTTTGAGACCTCTTAGAAAAGTTATAGCAAAAATGACATACCTTCTTTGAATTTTGGTTTATTCTAGAGAAAGACCTTGTGGCGTGCCCTTTAAAATATTTTACGAATTGAACTAAAATTGTTACAAAACATCACTAAATACCTGTCTCTAACTCCAACCACATTCTGTCTCACTAAATTTGGATCCTGTTATGAAGAAGTTATGATGTTTTACCGAAACACTGATTTTGACTAGTTTAAGGAATGGCCACAAACCCTATTTTCCACGTAGTGCAACTCCCAAAATACAACGACCCACAAGCTAAATTTTTTTACCACAGATACTTGGATATGTTTCTCACTTTCATAGCAATTTCGGTCTAAATAATTATAAGAAAAGCGTTATGGCGAAAAATGGTGAGATGACCTAAATAACATACAACCAGAAAGCACCATCAAAAGATTTGTCCTTCCTTGCATTTTCGGCCTTATTTTCTTCACCTTCCTCGAGGAATTCCAGTTTAGATATCCTTGGTTACCTCAAACACATATATATATTCAATGACCACATCAAGAATTATTAGCAATCCAAATGAGAGAGGCTTGCTTACTCTTATTTATACTCTCAAGTATCTTTCCTTAAAACATCTTCCTACAGGTCCTTGGCCCACTTTCCTTATTCTTTAGGATTGGTTTCCACACTTCTAATTTCTCCATTAAATTTATTATTGAAATAATTTATTTTGTATTCACTTTGAATTGTATTACACTCATCACTTCACTTTATTGTTACCTTTTAAAATCTCTTAAACCATGACTACTTCAACCTTTTGGGGCTTAGATGACATATGAGGGTCCTCAACTTATTAAGGCCATAAATATCAAACCAGAGGAGTTATGTGAAGTTATGCAGCCTACCAAGAAATGGCATGACATATATACTATCATATAGAGATAGTATTATGCGAAAATATATCTTAACTCATCGTTACCCATCAAACAAACTTGGGTCCATTACCCAAACTGGTGTCTCCAACTTCTCATGAGCCATAAATCTCTAACTATGAGGAATTATGTGACGTTCCACATACCACCGGATATGACATGACAAGCACTATCCATCTAGGATATTTTCCTGACAAATTCACTCCTTCGTACCATTTATTCCACAATTAAGCATGGGTTCTCTTACTCCACAAAGCGTCTTCGGGTGAGAACCACCCATAAGGGGACCACTTTGGGATTCATCCATATTTACTTCTTATCAACCATGACAAAAAATAATGAGTAAGTATTTACATCAAACACAAGTGGGTCCATTACCCAAACCTTTGCTACATGGCTTTCTTCAAGGGTTGACATCAATGACAATAACCTTAATCAATAAGATGAATCCATCACTTCTCACATAAAGAACATATAGAATGATACAAATGCTCATCCTCCTAATGGAAATATTATAACTTTTAGAATGAAATTTTCCCTCCAAGTTTTCCATCCAAAATTACCCACAATTTGTTTCCCTCAATATTTTCTCTTCAAAATTAAATAAAACTTTTACTCTATTAATTTGTTATTTATTAGTTAATTACAATATTTTTCATGCTTTTTAATTTATCCGCATTCATTAAACTTAGCAATACTTTGGAGTTCATCCATATTTACTTCTTATCAACCATGACAAAAAAATAATGAGTCGTATTTACATCAAACAAAATTGGGTCCATTACCCAAACCTTTGTGCTACATGGCTTTCTTCAAGGGTTGACATCAATGACAACCAACCTTAATCAATAGATGAATCCATCACTTCTCATAAAGAACATAGAATGATACAAATGCTCATCCTCCTAATGGAAATATTATAACTTTTAGAATGAAATTTTCCCTCCAAATTTTTCCATCCAAAATTACCCCCCCCCCCCACAATTTGTTTCCCTCTAATATTTTCTCTTCAAAATTAAATAAAACTTTTACTCTATTAATTTGTTATTTATTAGTTAATTACAATATTTTTCATGCTTTTTAATTTATCCCGCATTCATTAAACTTAGCAATGATTCATATAATATTAGGTTTTTATATACACAATCTTCTTCTTTTTTATTTATTCGATATTCATTAAACTTGACAGTAATTCACATAATCATTGTTATATATACAAACTATTTTTTTTATATTTTTACCTTGCGTTAAATATTGGGAAAAATTCATTAAATAGTTTGGAGCGATATACAAAGGAGAAACATCAAGAAAACATTGGAGGAGAATTTTGGAGCAATCTACAAGGGAGAAACATCAAGGAGGCATTGGAGGAGAATCTAGGATTTCAGAGGTTAGTGTTTTTTTTAATTCTTACCATTTACCAAAAAATAATTATAAAAGATCAACTTTGTATTATATGAGATTTGTTTAAATGAAAATCATTGAAAACCTTAAAATTTATGAGTTTTTTTTTCTTTCTTTCTTTCTAAAGAAATTACAATTTTTAAAATATTATTAGATATTTTTATAAGAAATTTTAACAAAACGTTTACGATTTGAAGAATAAAAAATGAAAAAAAACAAAATTTAGTATATGTTTTATAAAAAATTTATAGTTTTATTGTTTTTCAATAATTTATTTATAGTTTTGTCCTTTGGGGGCAATACCCCTCCACACAGGACCAATTCTTGGCCTAAGAGGGTGATAGAGGTGATGTCAGGCATCACCTCCATCCCCCGTAGGCCAATTCCTAGTCCCATGGGGACCATGACTTGGCCTACGTGGAGCCAGGGCGATGAGGACCGGGACTTGGCCTACAAGAGGTTGGGGCAATGTCGGGCATCTCCCTGTCTCCCCCTCCCCCCTCATGGCAAAGTCCTGGTCCCATGGGGTGAGTAATTGGTTGCGAGGGGTTGGGGAGATGCCTGACATCACCCCAGCCCCCTGTAGGCCAAGTCCCCAAGTCCCAACATTGCCCCCAGCATCCCACAGGTCAAGTAATTATTTTTCTTCTAAGTTCAAATCTTATTGTCTATGATTTTGTTCTTTTTTATTATAACGTAAACATTTTTCCATAATTATTATAAAGACGTAATTTATTTTTTTAATTTTTCATATAGAAAAAATGGAAGGGAAGGAAATATTTGTGAATGTATCTGGATCAAGACCTGCAATAATGGCATCCAAAATTGCAACTGGGGTCTCCATGAATGTTAGGAAACAAATTGATAGCACATTTTTTCAAGGTCCAACATATGATCTCTCAAGGGAAATGAATAATGTTAGAGAGTGGAAATCTATCGAAGGTGAAAATGGAATGGAACATTCTTAGTTTGTTAAAGAAAAACAAGGAGACAATGGAGAACATCTATATTGGTATTGTGCTGAGTTTGAACATGTGCAAGGAAATTATCAGGCAGTTGGCTTCTTATGAGATATATGTTTGGTGCTAAACACAAATATTATTTATGCATTCATGAAACAAGCTAGGACTTATATCAAGATTAGATATTGTTTCAAATTGATAAATTATAACAAGGATGAATGTTTTACATAATTATGTGCATCTATCGTTGAAGACATTAAGAGAAGCAATGTAAGTTTGTTTATTTTTATTTTTGTATCATGTATTATTATAATTATCATGATATTTTATTTTTATTTAACATAGAAATGTTTTATTTTATTTTTACAGGATTTTGTTATGTGAATTTTACATATCTTAGTGGGGATTTACTCTACAGGGAAAAATATCATAGAAGTCGTCAATGCCTTTCATATCTATACGGCACAAGAAGGAAGGAAAAATAAACAAAGAGTAGCAGAGGTTGAAGTTGCAAGAGTAGACAGACAAAAACAAGAAAGAAGAAAGAAATGTCCTCATTCTAGAAATCCTAGAAAGGTTGCATTTGAAGACGAGGAAAATCCAAATGGAGATTTGGTTGAGATTATTCCCAATCAGGTTATCACTCCTTCTCGGAAGAAGAATAAACAAGAGAAACACAAAAGAGATATTCACATGGATGATTTCATTCCTGTTGATTATGAAGAGATAGTTGATTTAGATGAAACCCATTTAAATCATAAGAGGAAATCAAATGTTGGTTATGATGAAGAAGTCATAGCTAGATCTCAATATCATAATGAAAGTCCTAAAGGTATCAGAGAAATAATAGCACCAAGTGTTGATCTAAATGATGATATTATGAAAACAACACAAAATGTCATTCGAAATTGATTGAAGATGTCCATACATTTCAGTTGAATGTGAAACAACTTTATAAACCCACAAAATAGAAAGAAAAATATCAAATTAGAAAATTGCATCACTTACATATTCACAATTTGAAAGCATTGATTAGGTACAATCCATATGCATATGTGGTTGACTACCTAGTTCTTATTGACCCAATGAAAGTTCCTAGTATGGATGAATTTGATAGATCAAAATTTTTTGACTATAAATATTTTGTGATTGGAAGAAACCATTATGCATAATCTAGAAGAAAATTTATGCAAGAGTATCCCAATAACCCTCTTTTTGAGACAATCAAATGTATAATTTATGTTGGTTTAATAGATGTAGAAGCAAAGTTATTGACATGGGATTATAACACAAATAATGAGTATAGGATGTCCATGAATTTCATTCAAAGGGTGAGATTTATCCATAATGAGTTTTCTGAAATATGTGGTGGGGAGAGATCAAATGTTGATACAAAGTTTCGAAAGAAATATTGTATGGAAATAAGATTCCCAATTGATGAAGAAAATGCAAAAGAAAAAAATCGCAAAGGAAATGATGCATTCAAAGTTGTGGATAGTTATTTTCAATTGGTATTTAGAACTGAATAGATATGGGATTTAGTAGATGAGATATTCATCCTATGGGAAAATATTTGTATAAAAAGGTAGAGGGATAAGAAGGCTAAACCCTTAATATGTATCACAATTAAGACAAGTCATGAAATCAAGAATATGCCAGACTATATGACTATAACACCTTGGAGAACGATACAAGGAGTGAAGGATGTGACACTTATCATAGCTATATTATCACGTGTAAGTTCGGGTGAATTATCAATGGAATAAATGTGTGATGAATTTAAAAGTAAATTTGTCGATTTATTTCTTATTTATGTTAAGATTAGAAAAAAAAAATCAGTTTAATATATATCAATGTTCTAAGTATTTTATTATATATATCATTATAACATTATTTATTTTATTTATTTAGCCACAAGGTGTATATGAGAATACAAGATGAAATGGTTAATATGTTGAATGAAGAGAGTTGGGATGATGTTAGACTCAACTATCTAAATTCAAGCTCTGTAACAACATTTAAATAATTTTTTGTTGCATTCAAAAAGGTATGTTGATTTATTACATTCATATTATTTGTTTGCGGGTTAATTTATTTCTATTTTATTATTTATAGATATACAACTACATGTTTGTTTGTTTCATTAAATATGCCAAAGAAGAATGCAGATGAAATACCTGAAACCTTCAAAAGTTTTATCCAAACAGACAAGTTTGAGAGAGAAACAAGGAGACCTGCTCGAAATGTTGAAATTGAAGATACTCTTGATCACTACATTTGGAATGGGCTTGACACTTTTCAGTATAAAGTGATATTAGGTGTTTGTGAAAAATTGCAAATATTGTTCCTAATAAGGAGTACTCCCTAGTTATTGTGGATATTCCTCATGGTTATAATATTCAAAACATTGTATATGATAGTGAGTCTTATACTTACCAAGATTTCAATGAAGTGGTTATGGGATTTATGGAATTCGCAACATCACCATTTTGGAGATTTTTGGTTTTTCATTCAGACACCCAAGCAAGTTTCAAGGGAAAAGGATGCAATTTTTTTGGTAAGATATTGAAAATGCATGTTTAGCGATTAACATTAGAAATAAATTCTATTAATTCACAAGTTAATTGAATTTGCACTTATTTGTGTTATAGGCAGAAGACTAATATTCAAATCTCCAATAGAGAACCATTTACACGTGATATTGGGAGCATATGTCTTGTAAGCTGGACAAAAGATGATTCTTATAATTCTATTATTGTCAATATAAAGGATGGAGGGAAGCCTAGTAGTTTATTGGCTTACAATGTTGTGGTTAGAAAGCTAACATATGAGAAAAAGGATTTGAAAGGAGATATTGTTAACATTTATCAAAATCCACAAGCACTAATTAATTATCTTATATATGCATTTTCAAATGAAGGAGATTGGGTTTTGGCTTTGTTCTCGGGTTCAAGTAAGACTTTTGATATAACATTTATGAAATCATACTTCAATCTTTATTATTTTTAATTTATGTTTTTACATTATTTAACTTAATTGTTTATTTTGTATTTGGTGATTAGGTACAACACTAGTGTGTTGCTTACAGAAAGGAAGAAATTGCATAGTCATTGAAAATGACCCAATATAGTGCGGTTTTATTCAACAAAGAATTAATTATATTTCAGCTCTTCGAGATAAAATGCAAGAAGTTGGCTTGAGGAAAGGATATTTTAATGAATTAAAGGTGGAAAAAATATCAAAGAAACCTCAAGTGCCATTAGGAGGATTGATCGGAAATGATCACTTTGGAGAAATCATGGATATCAAAGACTCAATGGAAGCACAAAATGATGTCCAAGAATATGTTGATGTGTCTATTGAGAATGATGAATTTGGGATATATGATATTCTTGATTAGTTTTAAGATTCCCTTGAAAACGATGCTCAATTTTTGCAATTTTTTTGTGAGCTATAACTATAATGTTTTGACTTTCATATTTTAAAATAAGAATGAATATGTATCTATTGTTATTTTATGATAAATCTTTTTATTATTTTCATTTTACTTTTATTTGTATGTGAATTAATATACTAGAGAAAATGGCATTAAATTTTATCAATTTTTTACTTCAAATGTATAAAAATATGGAAAAAAAAATGTTAATTTAAAAAAAAAAAAAACATTTTTTTGATTCAATTATGTTCATAAAAATGCTTTATTTAACATGTTATTTTAAAGAGATAGATTCCAAAATGTATATGTTTTTTATTATATATGTTTAAAATGTATATTTTTTTCTAAATATTTAAAAATAATGTTATTTAAGTACAATTATTTCATATGTATTGAAGTAAAGGTAAAAAATGTGTTAAAATAATATTTTACACTATATTTAAAAAGTATGGAACCATCAATTAATTAATGAGACATAACTATATGAAAAAAAATTAATTTCAAAAAAGTAAATGGTATAACATGGAAAGATAATTAAAAATACCTTTAAAAAAATACATAATAAGCGATTTAGAAAAATTTGAAAATAGTTGAAAAAATAAGCATTTAAAAAATGTGAATACATTATGGATAAGAAGATTTAAAATATAAAAAAACAACCTAAAAAGGGGGTGCTACCGGTAGCACAACTTTTCAAAACAAGGTAAAAAATGTGACCCCTAAAAAAACAAGAACTTTGTAGACTTTTCGTTAAGTTGATAACTTTGTTATTTCTTTTCAATTGATGCATGACAATTTTATGGAAAACACCTCTACTGGGAAAAGTCAAATTATGTACCCCTCCACTATAGGCCATGCCTTAAGATATTCAAATAATGAATATGGACTCTGCACCATTATACTAATGCAGTTGTTTTTTTTTCATAATAATATTTAATAATTTAGTATTTGATAGTTTAGATTGTATAAATAAAGTTTTATTTAAATTAATAATAATAATAATAATTTATGTTTATTTTTCATAATAGTATTTAATAATTTAGTATTTGATAGTTTAGATTGTATAAATAAAGTTTTATTTAAATTTACAATAATAATAATAATTTATGTTTATTTTTAAAGAAAAAAAGAAATTAGGATTTTATGTTTTATACACACAAAATTACACTCGAAATATCAAGGAGTCTATTGAGTCGGAAACTAGACTCTTGGACCATTATTTTAGAGTATCTGAGTTTTCCATTAGCAGTTTATATAAGCTTCTACTATAATCAATCCAGAAAGTCGTCCTACTGTTTGGAGCTTTAAATATTATAGATTTAAGTCTCGGGATCAAATGAAGAGTCCCCATGATTGAGAAACAAGCGAAAAACAAAACATCTAATCCAATCCAAAAATGAGAATAGAAGAGATCCCAATCCCAAGTCCTTCACTCTCTGGCATGGTTGTTTGGCTCTATGTCTGATTCCTCCTTAGGTCGCATGTTGGGTTCAAATTGATAATCCTCCAACATAATTGGGCACTCCCTGGTTCCCTCCTCGCTGGTGGTGCCCTCTGGTTGAATCTGTAGTGGACCCTCGTCTCTCGCTCTCATTTCTTGGAAATGAACCCGAAATTGAGCTTTACATAATAGCTTGAATTTAGCCTCGATAATTCACATGGCGTGCAAGGTGGATTTGTTTTCTTCATGCTCTTGAGCCACTACCTGAGCCACCATATCCTTGGTTAACCAATATGTTTCAATTAGATGAAAATATTTGGTATCCCAAGTTTGAGATTGACCTGGGTCTGTAACCCAGTCCTGGGCTTCGATTATAATTTCTTCCTTCAAGATTTCCTTTCATTTCTTGAGCAGTGCCTCCTACACTGTGGTTGCATCCTGCTTTTCCAATTCCAAGCAAAGGCTGTCAAATTTGTTTCTCGCCTCCCCAACTGCCCTTACTGCTTTGGTTTGAACCATCAGGTCCACTGGCGTATGCATATCCCCTCCCCTATATTTTACCTAGAACTCCCATGGTCTCCTTTCAAGTCAAGTCTCTTCATTGTGTCTTTACTTTGAACAGGTTCAGTCCCCCTAAGTTGCAGCCCAATCTCTATCTTCGGCCCCCGCATGAATTTGGGTCTATCGTAAACATTATCTCCCAAATAGCATCCCTTTAGACTTACTTTAGGATTCACCCACCTTATACCAACCCAAACAGAGAGGAATGAGTGACCCAGGGTGGCAGAGCGCCCCTAAGACAAATTTATCCAGGCTTCTCTCAACCACCACCACTCGCTCGAGGACCTACCTTCTGCAACTTGGAGATACAGGCCCAATTCGGAAATTTCCATGTTCATATTTCTCGGCTGCTTCCATTTAAATTTGGGCGTCAACGTCATCTTGGATTCACGTCCTCTCCCCCTCTTATTTTCATGAGTAACTAACTTTGTCCTTCTCCCACAAACCTATTTCCTTCCTCGCGTGTTCAGTGTCTTGTCTATACTGGGAAGGTACGCCTTGAGTGTCTTCTCATATGAACACAACATCATTCCAACCGCAAACTTGATCCTTCGTACCTCCATTACCTATTGTAACCTCCCACTCAACTCACTGTCATCATTTCAAATCTTCTACCATCTATATCGGCTGGCATCCATGTGTGTTCTGACCGATGAACAAATGTGGCAGGGATACAACGATTAAATTAACACGTGGACAGTTGGCATCCCCACATGGGAGTTAGTGGCCCCTATGAATGTCACCCCATCTCGAAGAATAATAATAATTTGATTTTAAAATTAATATTTAATTTATATTAAAATGATATATGAATTTTTTTTCAAAGATTGATATATATATTATTTAATTTAAATAAGTATTTATACTTTATTTCTTAATTTAATTTTAAAATTATAGTTAAGTCTATATTAAATTGATGAAAGAGATCTTTAAAAAAAAATAAAGATATTATTTTATGTTGTATTGATTTTCGAGACAGGGGAACGACACAGACGGGGGACGGGGATGCGTCTAGCTAGAACACAC
>SNQJ01S0046509.1:155577-169597 GCA_010110895.2 Picea sitchensis
AATGCTTATAGAAGAGAGAGAGAGAGAGAGAGAGAGAGAGAGTGAGAGAGAGAATAGGGGCAATGTGACTAATCCTCCCAACATGGGGTTAAGGAAATAATACAAATAATGATTAGATATAACTTTCTCAAAAATTTAGTAGTCTCGTGGTATCAAAATATCGACCACTTATCCTATTGCCAAGGGATTCTTATATAGAAACTAATGAGTATGGTAACATTATTGATTTATCCCTCCTTTTTTAGGGCTTAATCCCCCCTTAGGGGCCACTACTTGTTCCTAATCACCACAAAATTAAGGACACATGTGAAAATTTTAACTTTAAACAGTCGCTTACTATTCCAGTTGCGTTTCTCTTCTAGTACTACCTCTTCTTTCAATTTAGGGAGGTGGCCCCACATAAGATAAAGCTCTTGTTTCAAGGGGCTGAGAGGGTACATCTTGTCTAGGTAGAATCTGGGCAAGAGGAGGGACTTCTTGAGGTGGTTCCTACCATCGATCTCTAGTGGTAAAATCATAGATGGTGTTGAGTTGTCGCCATCCTTTCTCACTAACCATTTTGACACCTATCAAAATCCTAAAGGAATTGTCTAACTTTTTTTCTCTACGTAATCAACATGACCCAAAGAGTGGACAAGGCATGCAATGCGGGTCCATATGGTGATAGATGAATGCAATTGATTGTACCTATGTAACATCCCTAACCAACAACCCCACTGCCGGGCAACACTACTACGCAGAACATTCTCATATATATATATATAGCATGCATATTTAATGAAACTTAACCAAACAATATCGAGTAATCACAAAATTACTCCTAACATACAGAATTAATAGAATTAACAACAATTCATACATGCAATGGAATACCTGAAAACATACAAGCATCACAGACATGCAATTAATTGAAATTAAACACATAATGATACTTATCTTTGAAACTGGAGTAACTCCACCAACTATGTGCAAACCTTCCAAGAACCTCCCATCCTTAGACCACTCTACTCATCATGCTCAGTTGTGGGTCACCCCCAACCTGGGACCAAGCTCCACCCAAGGCAAGGGAAAACTAGACTAGGTTGAGGTTACAGGAAAACTGCACACAACAACCGGAAGGATTCTCTCCAGTAGCCTTCTTACGCCCACTACTCACAGAGTCTCATTCCACACATGCCTGTTACACCCAAGAGTATACAACTTTACAAGAACAGTCCATCGGTTGCTTAACCTCCCTCTCTGGGTCTCGACAATAGGCCAGATCAGGAATTCTCAAAGCTCCGTAGCTGGTGTTGGACTCTCTCTGGGAGAAAACCACTTCCTAGAAGACTCTCTCACTTGGGAGAGTTGCTCACAAGCCTGAAAACCTGCCTCTTCTACCACAGGCCTGACAACTCTCTTCTTCAGCCACTTTCGACTCAATTCCTGCAAGGTAAGGATAATGACAACAGCCATAACATTCGGTTAAATCACGGGTAATATCAACAACAGGCAATTGGGTATGGACATCCAAAAATGGCAACAGTTCCACTAAGACACAACACGGCTCAGGTAACACATAGGGCAACAACCCAAACGGTTAAGCATGAACTCGGATTTGCAATGTGGATAAAATTGGCTCACAGGACACACAGATGACATGGTTCAGCCCACGAGTTTGCCACTAGTTTTCAAGGAATCAATGCAGAGGCCGAACGCAGACTCAAATGGTTCAGATGGAGGATGCGTCAGCTTCTCAAGAAAACATCATGATTTTTGGGTTTCGGAGCTGCGTGAGGGTATGCATAAATCAGACATTGATGCCCCATGGTTCAGACAACGGATGAAAGAGATGACACGACCTGACTCTTCAGCCTTAACTGCATGCACCCAGGTCAACGCTTGTCTTCTTGGAGATGCATGCGTTCCCTTTTGCACACATTGGATCTGCATGTGTTGCCTCTCCCAAGACTTAGGATAAAAAACATGTCTTTCACACAACTTTGGAATAATAATAAATTATTATTCTCAAGGACTTAAGCCCCTAATCTTAGCCCCTCTTTCCAACCTTTCAGCCCTCTTTCCCTTACCCACCTTGTGGAAGCTTAGTCCCCCATCACTCTTATTTTGTGGTCAGTCTGCACGCAACGAGGTTTAATCTTTATTAATGTTCTGCATAATTACATATACAAAAACAAGCTCTTGGCCTTTAACACCTAGGCTCTTCGGCCTAATAAACACATAAGCCCACCAGATTATACACACTTGTCTCACCAGACTATAAACATAATTATAATTCATAATTACAATTGAGGCTCTACTGGGGAATATTACAATCCCCTCCCCTTATTTTTTCACTGTCCTCAATGTAACTCTTTACACAACATCAGCAAGATTTTCAAAATCTTCAAAAAGATGCAAGTATTATGCCTGCATAGCATCCTCATGCTCCCATGTCATGTCCTTAGCACCGTACTAGGTCCACTGGAGCTTTACAAGCCCTATGGCTCGATTCCAGATTTGTTTTCTTTTCCGGTCCAATATGCGCACAGGATGCACTTGCAGGACACCTTCTTGCTCCACCTGAATCACATTCCAATCGATTACATGATTAGCATTAGGTATATATTTCTTAAGAAATGAAATATGAAAAACATGATTTACAGTCATGGATGCAGGTAATGCAAGTTATATGCAACTGGTCCAATCCTTTCTAGGATTTCAAATGGCACACAAAATCTGTCGGCCAACTTGGAACAGTTTCACAGCTTCAGGGAACTTCTGTTAGCTTTCACTTTCAGGAAAACNTTGTTTTCTTTTCCGGTCCAATATGCGCACAGGATGCACTTGCAGGACACCTTCTTGCTCCACCTGAATCACATTCCAACCGATTACATGATTAGCATTAGGTATATATTTCTTAAGAAATGAAATATGAAAAACATGATTTATAGTCATGGATGCAGGTAATGCAAGTTATATGCAACTGGTCCAATCCTTTCTAGGATTTCAAATGGCACACAAAATCTGTCGGCCAACTTGGAACAGTTTCACAGCTTCAGGGAACTTCTGTTAGCTTTCACTTTCAGGAAAACATGATCGTCGACTTTAAACTCTCTGTGGGTTCTGTTTTTATCAGCATAAATTTTTTGTTTGTCTTGGGTAGCCTTTAAATTCTTCTTAATTTTCATCATTTGCTCTTCCATTTCCTTGAGAAACTCTGGCCCAACTACTGCCATGTCAACTAGATTATCCCAGCATACTGGAGTATTGCACTTTCTGCCATAAAGTGCTTCAAATGGGCTCATCTTCAACGATGCTTGATACCCATTATTATAGGCGAATTCTACCAAGTGTAGGTAGTCTTCCCATTTAGATGGTTTTCCCATCACATACATCCTTAGTATTTCTTATATCACTCGATTCACCTGCTCTATCTACCCATCGGAATTAGGATGATAGGTTGTGCTAAAGTTCATATTTGTTCCAAATCCTTTGAATACCCTTTCCAAAATTTGGAGGTGAATTTCAGGTCTCGATCAGACACAATTGTCTTGGGAATACCGTGCAATTGTGTTATTTCCCTCATAAAAATATCAACAACGTTAGTTGCCTTGTGAGTCTTCTTCAATCGAATAAAATGGGAATCTTTCATCAGCTTGTCCACCACCACCATGATTGAATCACGTTGCTTGCCTATTTTGGGAAATCTTGTGATGAAACCCATTGGCACTACCTCCCACTTCGACTCAGGAATGGGTAAAGGTTGCAGCAACCCTGCTGGGTGCCTGTGTTCAGCTTTAAACTTATGGAACTCCATACATCTGGCGATGTATTCTACAATCTCTTTCTTCATACCTGGCCAAAATTAATGGCTCTTGATTGTTGCCACAGTTTTCTGATATCTAGGGTGTACAACATAAGGCACATTATGCATTTCATTCAAAATCATAAGTTTCAAGTTTTGGACATTAGGTACATAAATTATGTTCTTGTACAGAAGTATTCCATCAGCTTCCAATTTATAATTTTCCACTTTATGTGGCATCTCACCTTGTTGTAGTTTTTCTACCAAATCCCTGTACTGCAAATCTTCATTTGCAGCTTTCAAAATTATTCCCTTAATGTCAGTTTGGCACATGTTAATGGTCGTAGCATGCAATTCATGCACTCTCCTACTGAGTGCATCAACCACTTTGTTCTTTTTTCCTTTGATATACTTGATATCAAAGTCATACTCACAAAGGAATTATAACCACCTACTATGCCTAGCATTCAAGGTTGGTTGATCAAACAAATACTTTAGACCATTATGGTCTATCCTTAATTCAAACCTCCTTCCCATGAGATAATGCCTCCATTTCGTTGGAGCGTGCACTATGGCTACCAACTCCAAATCATGAGTTGCATAGTTCCGTTCATGATTTTTCAACTTTATGGATTCAGAACAAATTGCGAATCCATTCTGACTGAGGAATCCTCCCAGTCCTTCTTTGCATGCATTTGTACACACTACAAAGTCTTCATTCGGATCTTCAATCCTCAGGATTGGAGCACTGGTTAACATTTGCTTCAATCGCTAGAAGATTCTCTCACATTCTTATGTCCACTGAAACTTCTTCTCCTTCCTTTGCAAGGAAGTGATAGGGTGAGCTATCCTCGAGAACCCCATGATAAAAATTATGTAATATCTAGCTAGAACCATAAAGGATCTGACTTCCGTCATGATCTTTGGCGCTGACCATTCTCTGATGTCCTCAATTTTATCAGGATCTACAACTATCCCATCCTTCGAAATAATATGCCCCAAGTAATGGATCTGCTCCTGATAAAATGAGTACTTGCTCAACTTGGCATACAGTTGGTGCTCTCTTAGCACTTGCAACACCATCCTCAGATGTTTTTCATTCTCTTCCTCCGACTTGGAATACACTAGAATGTCATCTAGGAAGAATATGACAAACTTGTCTAGATAAACCCTGAATACACCATTCATCAAGCACATAAAAACAACGGGTGTGTTTGATAGCCCAAATGGCACCACTGTGAACTCGTAATGACCATACCTTGTTCTAAATGTAGTCTTGTTGATGTATTCATCCTTTATCCTTACCTGGTGATATCCCGATCTGAGGTCTATCTTCAAAAGTATCTTCGCATCCCTCAACTGATCAAAGAGATCATCAATCCTCGACAGAGGATATTTGTTCTTTACAGTTACTTTGTTCAACTATCTGGAATCGATACACAATCTCAATGTCCCATCTTTTTTCTTCACGAATAGGACCGAGGCACTGCAAGGTGACACACTTGGGCCTATGTACCCCTTCTTCAGAAGCTCTTCAAGATGCAATTTCAGTTCTTTCAGCTCTGGTGTACTCGTTCTGTAAGGAGCTTTCGACACTAGAGATGCTCCAAGCATCAAGTTTATAGAGAAATCAATATCTCTCTTCGGGGGTAATCTGGGTACCTCTTGAAATACATCTTCAAAATCCTTTAGTACTGCATGATCATCAATATTCGACACCTTATCCTTAGGTGTTTCCTCCACATGGGTTGCAAATAATTGACAACCTTTCCTGTAGCACTTTTTCAGTTGCATTGTTGAGATTTCTCTGATAGCAACAACTCTGGGAATTCCTTGGACTGTTTTCTGATTTCCTTCTTGATCCAGGCAAGTGAATGCCTTGCTACGATAGTCCAATATGCCATGGTGTTGGTCCAACCAGTCCATCCCAATTAGACAGTCATAGGAACCTAAAGGAAGAATGCTCAATTCAGCCTTTGTGCTCAGTCCATTCATGTCCAATGGACATGACTTAACTAACTCAGTGACTTTTCTCTTGGTTCATGTAGCCAGCTGCACTACCAAGACTTTTCATGTTTTCTTCTCAACAATTGAAAACTTTCCACCACTCTAGGATCTATATAACTATGGCTAACTCCTGAATCAATTAAAATAGTAAAGGCATGGTTGTTGATCATACCTTCCACTTCAATTATGTGTGACTGATATTCTACTTTCTTATTATCCAGGGCTGCATATATCCTTGGCATTCTACTACCCATGTCCTCCACTATTTCATCCTGCTGAACATTATGGACAACTCTCACTTTACCATTTTTGTGGGGACAATCTCCATACTTATGGTTTCCCTAACACCCCCAACATTGAATGGGAGTTTTCCTTGGCCTTTGTCCCCCAACGTCAGCCATTCTCGGCTCTCTAAATGATGGTTGTCCTTGAGGATTGTTTCTGAAAAAGGGAGGTTTGTTTCCCTTCTGCCTCTTCTCTTTCTTGAACTTCTTCTGGTCATCCCAAGCCTTCTGAAAAGTAGGTTTTTATCTTTGTTGTTCATATAAGCATTTAGCTATTCTTATCATTTCTTCCATAGTATTAGGGTCATCATACTGAATCTTGTCCCCAATGGAAGGTGGTAATCCACTTAAATACCTTTGAATCTTGAGAGTCTCATCTTTGATGAATGGAACATACTTCAGCAATTCCAAGAATCTTCATTCATATTCATCAATGGTCATGCTTCCCAGCTTGAGTTCAAATAAGTCTTTCATATTTCTATCATAATATCTTTTAGTCATGTATTTCTTCTTGAAATACCTCTTGAATTTTTTCCAAGTGATATCTTTCTCTCTAATGTGTTGCACCTGCACAAGTTGATCTCACCACATGGATGCCTTTCCCTTCAGTTGATACATATCAATTCTTCCTTCTGCATGAGAGGAATAATTCTGTAGTTGGAAGTATTTTCTCATGCCAAGCAACCATGTCTCGGGATCTTCCTCCTTCTTATGCTCTCCATCAAACATAGGAGGCTTAATCTTGTTCATTTATCCCTTTAGTTCATCCACTCCAGATATCCTATGTTTTTTGGTAGGAGATGGGATTCAACTTATGTGTGTCTCCTTATTGGAGTGTTTCGGGGAGTGACGATGATGCCTGCTAAGGCTTCTCGATCTTATTTTCCTCTCAGGGGGTCCAGGACTCCCTATTTTTCTTGAATCACCCTCCTTATCCAACTTCTTTTCCATCCTTTCCAGGCTCAACATCAACTTTAAGTTGAATTCACCCTATTGTTCCTTAGCTTTCATAAGCTTCTTGTTATCTTCTCGGTGATTTTGGGCATCTTTCTACAATCTTTCAATTATTTTTATCATATGCCCTTCCTTATGTATCTCTTCTCCATGCCCATTAGATTTCGACCCTTCAACTCCCAAATGAACACCCATCCCTTTAGCTTCATTTTCTGAATTGGAATCATTTTGTGCCACCTCCGTTTCTCTACACTCAGTGGCAATTCGCTACAGTTATGGTGCTCGTTAAAATTCTGCAAACACAATGTGCAGACAACTGGAATTTGTCAGGCCATCATTCCTTAACAAATCCCACATAATTCATAAACCAAATCTGATTACAGAAAACGTTCAGATTTGATGAATTTTTTTTCCAAGTTCTTCTCGGCTTTGTAACAATTTCAGGCCTTAGCCCTTTTCTCTTAGCCCCAATCCCTGTGACCATGGGCTATGACCAAGCACTAGATCGATAAGCCCTTAATCAGGACTTTGGGACTTCAGAAATCTTCATAATACATCACAACATACTCTTGGAGTTTTGAATTAATGAACTTCCTAAGTAGGGTGGATCAACGGTCCATGCCTACCCATCATCCAACGACTAAAACTCACTATGGAACCTTAGGCGTCTGAGTTCTGGGACATCAGGACTTTGGAGGATCTTGCATCCACACATCCAAATTGTTAATCTCTGAACATTCCCAATCACCTTTGGTGACGTCATTATGTCACATTACTTAACGTTTTTCCAATTGCGGGGGCTTGCAGCGATGGTTTGGAGTAACTCGCCTTTCATCCCACAATTCTTCTGACGCTGACATGTAACCCCTCAGTGAAACCACAGTTTGGATTATGGGACTGCCTTGGAGAATTATATTCTATGCAACTTGGGTCCCCGCAATGTCTTTTGGCCCTTGATCTTGATGTATCGTGATCAACACCACTGTGGGTCCTCCGACCTTTAACTACGTTATGTAACCTTGGGCCCCACTAACCCTACTCACATAGGATGCCACATGGTGAAATACTAGCGACTGATACGTGGCCCCTTCATATGGGTGACACTTGTCACGTTCCAAATGCCATTTCAATCTTCCATGGGTTCTAAACCCAGTGACACGTGGCACACATCCCATGTGTCCACGTCACCTCCAGGGGATGTCATCATGACTCACCACTTTGACTCTTTAGGCTCCAGAAGTTTCAACTCCTCTACGCTCGCTTTTTCCTAAAGCGCTTTCCCCCAGAGTTCATGATCTACCGATGCATGTCCTCCTTCAAGATCAATGACTATGAGCAACTTCGGCACTTCGGACTTCGGGAGTTTCAAACTCACAGCACTTGCCTCCTCTCGAAGTACTTACACCCAAAGTACACGATCTCTTGATGTGTGTCCTTCGTAACAGATGGTTGTGATCTAGTTCAGCCTTCTGGACTTCGGGAGTTTGTCACACTCCACACTTGAAATCCTCCGAAGTGACCTTCCTTTTCCTTCCTAGACACGGATCTAATGATTAGGCTCTTTTCCTATGATCTACGTGTAGATATCCTTTGAAAATTTGAGCCTCAACACATTTCACTTCTCTCAATTTCCGAAATCTAAAAGGCTTCCAGGATAACCTTCCTGCACCTTCTCTGGATCTGACAATCGTAAAGGACTTATTGGCCCTTGACCAAGTTTTGAGGAACACTTGGTCATATTTTACCATTTTTGGACTTCGACAGCCTATCAAGGATGGAGCGCCAAGCGAAGTAGATATCACGGGATCTCGATCCACTTTTGGGCCCTTTTAGGGTTTTGGCTTACTGTAATGGGAAAGGGATGTCGGCCCGTGGGTTTACCCATGATTAGGCCCACTTTTTTAATGTATAAATAGAAGGATAGGAAATGTAAGAAAGGGTAGATATGATTTCTTAGTGCTATTGGTAGTGCATCTATGTGATGTTGAATAAGTGCTATGTGCAAACTGTGTAAATCTTGCAAGGCTAAGTGAAAGTTACTGTGAGGTTGTTATAGAAAGCTAAGTGTTGTAACGCAAGGAAGAAGGATCTAGCAAGCTGCGCAGATCTTTTGTCCTATGCGAAGAAGGGTTTTTGAGGCTTTGTGCTTGTAACAGATTGAAGATGATAATAAAGAAGAAGGTCTTGTGGACATAGCCCCAGGGTGGGGGTGAACCACATAAATCTGTGTGTTATGCTCTGTGCTTTGATTCAATGTGTTTTTGCTTATGCTATGTGCTTTGATATATCCACTTTTTCTCTGTGCTTCTTAGATATATATGATTGTTATATCTGATGTGTATGAGGATGGTTAGTGCTGATCTACTGGATTTGATCTAGGTTATTATGGTTAAGTATTGAAATATTGTAGATCTGAGTGTACACTGTGATGCTTTGTGCTATCTGCGAAGTAGAATAAGGGTTGAATATTGACGAATGATCGATGCTAAGTGCTCTGTAAATGATATAATCACAAATCTGTGTCCCAGCTGAGGTTGTAGACACCTGATTCTTGCAACCACCCCTCCCTCTACCTCGGGTGAGACTTCATCTGCTTCGCAGGTGTTGCCGAAAGGGCTGGTAGTTAGGGATTTTTTGGTGCACTCTTGAGCATTGAACCCTAGGTCTGCCCCTGTGCCAACAAATGGTTCCATTGTCGGGACCTGAAACTATGATTGTTGGGAACTGAGGAAGAAGAAACTTTGTGCAAAAGAAAGCTCTGTGTGTAGATCTGTTTCCCTAGTGCACATATTTTTACCCTACTTGTGAAGATTTGGGCCAGGAATAAGGTTATATCTGAAGAAAGGAAAGTCATATATGAAGAAAATAAGCAAGATTTGAACGCTCTGTGCTCTAAGAAAAGTAAAAGTGGAAATTTCTTAAAGAAGAGGTCAAATCTACAGAAAAGAGGTAAGATATGTAAGCTTTGTGCTCTAATAAAGGTAAGAATAGTCAAAAGTTCTTAGATCTGGAAAATTTGTGCTCTGTAGAAGTAAGATAAGTGAATTTTTTTTTTTCTAAAGCATGGATCTAGGTATGTTTGATAGATTCTGTCCTAGCTTAAAAACTAGGGCATTAATAGATGAAATAAATTTTGATATGAATAGATCTGATAAGTATAATGATAGATATGTTATACCTGTGCATAGAAATAATGTTTGGACTAACAAATGGATGCAGGATCCTAGAAAGAAATTTCTGCAGGTTAGCTATCATGATTCTAGTGCACAATACAGAAGAGGTTGGGGATCATTTAAAAGAAAGAGAGGATTTACCCTATGTTACAGTTGCAGAAGACCGAGACATCTAGCTAAGGAATGTCCTAGTGGAAGATTTAGTTGTCTCTGTTGCAAATATTTGGACCATGAGGTATTGGATTTCCCTAGAATGATCGCTAAGCTTGAAAGGATAAATCTTAATCAAGAAGACCATAAGGCAGAAACCCAGCAAGAATCAGAGAAAATATTAATACATATTAAAGAAAACCTGAAGGAACATAAAGATGTCTAATTACTAGATATCTTCAATGAAAAGGAGCAAGTCGAAGCAAGAATAGGGGACTTCGACATTGACTATATTCTTGATGAAGAAACACAAGTGAAAATTATTCCAGAAAGAACTTGGGAAGCTATAGGGAAGCATGCCATGATTCCTTTGTTGGGAGGAATAGGACTATTCAAAGGAAAACTAATGATGTTATGTGGAAAACTCGCTCAGATACATATGATATCAATAGAACTTTGACAAAAGAAGATTTTGAGATTATCAAATTCATTGAGGACAATGCCCCGTTTACTATGTTACTCGGAAAAACTTGTATTGAAAGAGATCAAGCCAAAAAGAAGGAAGAAGAAGAGGTTTTAGAACAACAGAGACAAGAGTTAAAAGATTTCATGACTAAAAGGATCACACAGTTGATAGAAGAACAAGAGAACTGCTCGAATCCATCGGACACAAGAAGCCTAGATGTTGAGGCCAAAGCTACACAAAAGGCTGAAATTTATACCCCAGACAAAGAAGAAGTGATATACCTAAACCCTAGGAGAGAATCTCACCAACAGGAAGTGACTATGTCCGAGGAAAATAAGAATCAAAATGGGAAGAGAATCACCGAGATGAATCTCACTGGAAAGAAGGCTAGAAATATAAGTAAGAAGAAGGCTAAGATTGAAAAATTACAGAAGATCCCAGAGGGTACCTCGCAGCAAGACACTTTGCAGAATTGGAGCTTCGTCCTGATATCAGAACAATGACATATGCCACTTCATCGAGGAGAAGTAATATAGCCATTGGAATCCAATATAACTGTTCGGATGCCACTCCAAATGAGTCAGAAAGCATTTATGGCTCGCCACTAGACCGTTCGACCTCACCATAACAGACAGAACATAAGTTAATGCAGCCTCATACCCGTTGCAAGCAAACCGTTGCTAACTTTCCCTACTTAGTCCTTCGCGCCACGCACCGAGAATACTTTTTGTTAAGTGATAATTTGAGCCCGAAACCTGAGATTACTTCACCCTGTGATCATTGCCTTATTCCCATACCGTTCACTATAGTCTCTGAATTCATTTCACACTTGAGCTAGTTGACCCAAGCTTGTATGTCGGACGAGCTTAGCGGTGCTGAGAAAGTAGTTGAAGAAGTTTTGATTGACTTAATGACTGATAGAATCATGTCGGAGTGAGGATTATCTACAAAAGTCCAAGCATTGTTAACAAGAGGACTCCAGGCCTCCCCTTCCACTGCTCGCGTCGGTCCATCCCAGTTAACCGATGAGAAATGGACCAAGCACAGGGATGGCATCGCAAATTCCAAGCTTATCCCACGCATTCTACCTACTTACTTACCACCTCTAAGCGGTGCCATCAACTGTGATAGTTTACCTCGAGACTTTGAGTACACTTTGATCACCGCGTACCTTCCGAAAGGGGTGCGCAGAGTTCGTGTTGACCAGAATAAGCTCACAGCACTGAAATTTAGTGATTTTAACCTTGGAGATCGTAAACTTTACAACATGTTAGCCCCGCATAAGTGCTTAACTAGGACCAAAGGAAAGAATTCTAAGATTTTCCAGCAGTCACGGACCCAGAACCTCGCACAGTCCACACTGCTTAATGTAATGAAGATCCCACACTTGGACAAACACCAAGAAGTCAACGCATGCATCAAGTTGTTGTTGTCCTGCTACCATGAAGGACACTTATGGTTGGACCGTTGCATCACTGTGGATCCGACTATGATAAATCGGATCACAGGACTTGGTATGCAAGGCCCTGACCCACAAGAGTTTTACCCTGGAAATACCTCAGACCGAGCACTAGCGCAGAGGATAAAAGAAACTTATGGTGATGTTGAGAAAGGCACGCGAGGCTACAAGGTAGCCTCTATACATAGTGGAACAGTGTGCCTTACCTATCATCTAATCGTGGGCAAGCTAGTTCACAAGAACATACCAACACAAGTGACTGGATTTGTAGTTGACCTCATAGGGAAGTGTGTCGATGGACTACAGATGAACTAGGTGCAGTACCTTGTAAACCAGCTAGAGCTTGATTGCAGAGAAGCACAAGACCAAGGCTATGAGTTCCACTTTAATTGGTTGCTCATACTAATCGATTTCATCACCTGGGAACTACCAGAAGGTGCCACTTTTCCAGAGATTGAACCCCTCGAACCATTGGCCACGAAGTTTTGTACGTTGTGGTACTCCAGTGACATGAACAAGCAATGGCAGTCCAATGTTGTCTTCCATGCCTATTACAACCAATTGAAGAATGCAATCTAGTCTAAACCATGCCTCACCCCAAATACACTTCATAGGTTTAGACCTTTGATAAAATTCAGTGCGGGCCACCATTTCACCTATATGACAGAGCGTGTTGATGAGCACAAACAACAACTCTAGTCATACTACAAGTTGCTAGAAGAAGACTTGGAGAAGATTACCAAGGAATGGTCGGCGAACCTCCTTTTTGCAACAAACCCTGTAGAAATGTCTGACATGGATAGCCATGAACCTATGCTAGATACACCTGGACCAAGCAAGACTAAGAAGGGTGATGAACTTCAAGATTTCCATAGCCCATCCACAAAGACTACTTCGATCTCACCTGTGCAGGGAGGTGATGGTGAAGAACGAGGTGGCACAAAAGTTGAGCAAAACAAAGGTGAGGTTACTCCTCTTAGAGAGGAGGAAGATCCCTCCAAGAAAAGGAAGATTACCCCACCAAATCCCTCATCCCAAAAGAAAACTAAGGCTACCCAGACTACGTTTAAGACTACCCTCACACCGGACGACTTTGACTTCCTAATTGCTGCGCTGAATGATGCTTCACTAGAGATCACAAAAAATTAAGAAGTGAAGCAAGACGAGGTATTCAACTGAATCAAGGGTGAACTTCAAGAAGTGTAGTAGGCACTCCAATCCAGACGAGTAGTTTCTACTGCACCTTTGACAATTGGAACAGCAGGAACAGGCGACGAGCCCACCCAATTACACTAGATCACCGATAAAGTTGAAGCTCGCCTTCGACGAGCTCAAGAAGACACAACGCAAGCCACCCAGGCTTTGACATAAGTACAGAGTGCACTTCTAGAACAACAGAGTAAGGCAGAACAGGAAAATATTTCCCTACAAGCAAAGTGAGATGAGGAGAAAGAACAGTTACAGCAGAGCAAGGACCAATTGCTAGAAGAGCAACTTGAAGTACAAGAAAGGGTTCACACAACACTTCTCTCTGTGATGGTCATAGATGTGAATATTGAAGAACATGTCCCAAAATAGGTGGCACAACTTGAAGAAGCAATCCAACAACTTCAGTAGCGCATCGCAGATCTAGAACTTCATACCACACCCGAGACTCCTCAAGAAATAAGATACCTAAGGGAGGCAACTTCCCATAGCACAGTTGGCCGATTAAAAACCTTTGCCTTGGAATGCAAGAAG
>SNQJ01S0046509.1:191895-209999 GCA_010110895.2 Picea sitchensis
GGGGGGGGGGTAATTTTGGAGGGAAAAATTTGGAGGGAAAATTTTATTCTAAAAGTTATAAGATTTCCATTGGGAGGATGAGCATTTGTATCATTCTATGTTCTTTGTGAGAATTGATGGCTTCATCAATTAAATAAGATTTTATTTTTGAGACATCAACATATTGTTCACATACCTCTTCTTTTGGGACTAGAAAATGCGACAAGAATATTTGTAATATAAATGAAGAGTCATATTTTTCACCTAGTCATAAGTTTGATCATAGTGAAAGAAATGATATTCAACATGTTCATCAGGAAAGTCCTAAATCAGAGGACTTTGAAGGCACCAATGATAAAGAGGAGGAATATGAAGACGATCGATCTATTGAACAATTTAATAATATTGAAAATACTCAAAATCTACGTCCAAGTGAAGACTTTGATTACAATTTAAATGATTGGGATGATAATTTTACTCCAAGTGAGGATTTTTAAGGCACTAATGGGAATGGTGAAGATTTTCCTCCAAGTGAGGATTTTCAAGGCACTAATGAGGATGATGAATAATTTTCTTCAAGTGAGGATTTTAAACATAGTGAAGATGATTATGTAGATGGTGGACACTCTTTATCGAGTGAGGAATTTAAAGGTAGCAATGTTGATGATGATGATTTTACTCCAAGTGAGGATTTTCAAGGTACTAATGAGGATGATGAAGATTTTCCTCCAAGTGAGGATTTTAAAGGCACTAGTGAGGATGATGAATAATTTCCCTCAAGTGGATATTTTAAAAGTAGTGAAGATGATTATACCAATGGTGGCCACTTTTTTCCAAGTGAAGAATTTAAAGGAAACAATGTTGATGATGACGATTTTCCTCCAAGTGAGGATTTTCAAGGTACTGATGAGGATGATGTATATTTTCCTCCAAGTGATGATTTTCAAGGCACTAATGAGGATGGTGAATAATTTCCCTCAAGTGGGGATTTTAAAAGTACTGAAGATGATTATACTAATGGTGGACACTCTTTTCCAAGTGGAGAATTTAAAGACACCAATGGTGATGATGATGATTTTCCTCCAAGTGAGGATTTTCAACGTACTAATGAGGATGATGAAGATTTTCCTCCAAGTAAGGATTTTCAAGGAACCAATGAGGATGATGAAGAATTTCCCTCAAATGGGGGTTTCAAAATTAGTAAAGATGATTATGCCAATGGTGTACACTCTTTCCCTAGTGGGGAATTTAAAGGCATTAATGTTGATGATTATGTTTTTTCTCGAGGTGAGGATTGTCAAGGTATTGATGCTCATGATGAAAAGTTTCATCCAAGTGAGGATTTTCAAGGTACTAATGAGGATGATGAATAATTTCCCTCAAGTGGGGATTTTAAAAGTAGTGAAGATGATTATGTTGATGGTGGATAGTTTTTTCTAGGTGGTCAATTTAAAGGCACCAATGGTGATGATGATGTTTTTTTTCTAGGAGAAGCTTTTGGAGGCACTGATGATGAAGACATTCTTATTAGAGAATAATTTAATGACATTTATAGTATTAAGGGTGATGAAGATTTTCCATAAAGTGAATATTTTCACGAAAGATCCAATGACATTGGTGAGGATGATAATCATCTTTCTAGTGAGTTTGATATTCCTTTTATCAACAAGATTATCAATGAATATGGTGATGGACGTATGAATGGTGATCATTTTTTCAATCATTTAGGTGCAACAAATCAAGGTGATCAACATTTTCTTGTTCGGTCTCCTAAGAATGTTTTGCATGATATTCCTACTAATGATGAGGAAATTCCTTTTAGTGAGGATGATGAAATAGTGGATACATTGCAAAGAAACATTGTGTCTACGACTTAGACTTAATCTTTTTATATCAATCCAAATCATTCTACTTATACAAGGTCTAGGAAATAATTTATCACTAAATCAATTTCCATAAGTGATTTGATTTCAAGTGAATGTTGTCAAAATAATTGTTTGAAAAGTATGGACTACATGTATGCCTTGAATAAAAGGAAGACATATTTTTCAATGAATAGGAGAATGCAAAATTAAAATTTAGTGGGGTGCATGATATCCACTAAGACATGATATGATTATCACTTTGGGAATATTTTACTTTGTAGAGAGACTTTAAAAAAAAATCACTCAATTTGTATTCTTCGTCTATCAAGAATCCAAACAAGATTGGAAAAAAAAAACTATATTATATTCAAAGGTATATCATGGACAAGAGAGTGGGACATTAACAAACACTACATTGTCATGGATGCATAACTTCTTTTCCAAACACGGAGAGTGTATGCCAGATAGAGACACAATACATATTCCAGATAATTTCTTAAGGAGATAAATATACAACTTATACAAAGAATATGTTGAAGTTGTTGAAGGAAATGTTAATTTTATTACATATGCATATTTTACAAGAATATGGAAGAAAAAATTCAACAATGTTTGTATTCATAAGAAGTCAAGGATGGGGATTTGCAGTATATGTGCTACTCTTAAATCAAGAAGAGATAAATCTGAAGGGGTAGAAAGAGGTATATATTTAAAATTTTGTTTTTTAAATTGGATAGTTATCAACTATGCAAACATATTATTAATATTTTCATTTTATGTCATGTGAAAAATCCATAGTCAAAGCACTTCAAGAACATCATAATAAACAATCAAGTGAAAGGAAAAAATTGTTAAAATATCGAAAGAAGTGTTATGATGCTCCTAACAAATATATAGGTATGATAATTGATGACATGGACCATAAAAAAAACACTTCTACCACATTTTGTCTATACTCCCAAAAATTTACAAGAAGAGAATTTCATTCAGTTTCACTTGGTTGGTTGTATGGTTTTTAATGGAAAAATGTGTTCAAGGGTTTACTTCACAACTCTAAATATTCATAATGATGTAAATATGACCATCACCATAATTATTCATGTGCTCACTCATTGGTATGGCAATATTCCTCAAGTTCTGTATCTACAATTAGACAACACTAGTCGTGAAAACAAAAATCAAATTGTGTTTGAATATCTAAGCATGATTGTTCAACTGAGAATATTTCAAAAGGTAAAAGTTGGTTTCCTTCTTGTTGGACACACTCATGATTAGATTGATCAAATGTTTAGTCATTTTTCAGTAAAAATGAAGAGGAAAAATGTTGGAAGCATACCATCATTAATTGAATGTATTAAGAAATCATACATTCCAGAGCCTTCTTTTCATATATTATAAGAAACTGTTGACATGCAAATATTTATTCAGGGATCACTTGGTGAAGAAAAATGAATTGAGAAGCTCAATGAAATTAGCTTCGAACATCTATTTTGTATAAAAAATGTTGAAGATTTATTTAGGGATCGCATGGTGAAGAAAAATGTATTGAGAAGATTAATGACATTAGCTTCGAACATCTATTTTGTATAAAAAAAGTTGATGGGAAAAACTTATATTGGGAAAGAAGTATTCAACTGCTGCATAATGGGGGCCTTCATCAAGTTTAGCATTTTTTAAGTTCATTCCAGATCATCCAATATTTGCATCAAAGTTATTGTTATTACAATCAGTTGCTGAAATCCATAATGCACAAAGGCGTAATAGAGATGTATATTATTCTGAATGCTTGGAAGAAATACAAAATTCCATTAAATATACATATGAGTACTTTGACGTTGTTGATTCTGTTTGGTGAGAGTCTTTTCTGAATGGTCAAAGTGACATAATTTCAAGCTCAACAAATGAAGATCCATTTTTGAAGAATCCATTTCGTTGGCCAAAAAATATGCCAAATGAATTCAAAGAAGGAAACATTGTTGAACAACAAGAATCTCAAGGTGTTATTGAGTTTTCACAAGTAGAGGAAAGATAAATGTATATTGGTTCTAGAATATCACGTGCACAAAGTGAATCCATGGAAGACCTTTACACGAGTTCAGTACATGATATTAAGGAGGCTAGCATGATTGCAGTCTTAGCGACTGAAGATCCATATGGTTATCCATTTTGGATTGTAAAGGTTAGAATTATTGACAAAGAAAATGAATATTCTGTAGCAATTGAAGTGCATTGGTATGCAACATGTACACATCCATTCAATGGTGTGTACAAGCCAGAGATGGTGGTTGAGAAACATGTCAGTAGAAATAGAAAAATAAAGGGTCAAAATACAAATCACCATCGCAACGACCTATTAAAATTATAGGATGTTGACATACTTGTTTATGAATTCAATTTGAAAAAGAGAGGAACTCTTCGCTCCAAGAAAACAAATATTATCAAGAGGTTTCTACCACAAGAAATAACTGCAAGATGGGAGTTTTCTAAACCTAGTCGTATATCTAAAAGGATTTTGACATTTTAATTGTTGGGTATGGATGTAGACTCAGATGGTGCATTCATCGATAATAGAAAAGAGTATGGATCATCTACATCTTCATCCAATCATTCAAATGAAGACAGTGTAGACTCTGATGGTATTTAAGAATTCGTGAATCAATTTGAATAAGTGTATGAAACATTTTATGTATTTTATAGGAAATTGTACAGGATACTCGAGGTAGTCCCACCTAGTGCTATTTCATTGATCTTTGCCAAGCAATGAAGGAAGGTCATTTCTCAGAATGAGAAGTTTTTCTTCTTCGTGATTCACTCTCAGAGCTAGCGAACAGTTGCAACCGCATCCATGGCCTTCGTGGTTTACCTCTCCACGCAATATAATCAAGTGGATAAGGTCATGGAAGAATACAAAGAAATCTTCTCATCAGCTACTAGAGTACCTCTTCACTGTCAGGTCAAGCATCCCATTGATCTGACCCCCAACACATCTCTACCAAATGGGCCAGTATATCATCCCTCTCTGCTATAAAATGAGGAGATCAAGCATCAGATCCAAAAACTACTCCACAAGGGGCACATTCGACCGAGCTCATCACCTTGTGGAAGCCCAATTTTGTGGGTGAAAATGAAAGATGAGACTTGGCAACTTTTCATTGATTATTGGGCCCTAAACAAAATCACAGTCAGGAACTGATACCTGATTCCTTGAATCGATGATATTCTTGATCGACTCAAGGGGGCCAAATATGTCAATACGATTGATCTGAATTCTGGCTACCATTAGGTCCCAATAGAACATATATATGTATGGAAAAATTCCTTCAAGTCAATAGAAGTTCTTTTTGAATGGCTGGTCATGCCCTTTGGTTTGATGAATTCCCCAACAACTTTCATGAGGTTGATGGATGATATCCTACGACCTTTCACTAATTATTTTGTTTTCATGTATCTATATGACATCCTCATCTACAACAAGACTTCACTAAAACACTTGCAACATATTCAACAGGTTCTTCACACCTTGCGACAACACAAGCTATATGCCAACTTGGAAAAATGCTCATTTGGCATGGACATGGTCCAATACCTAGTATACATTGTTGATGTGCATGGTGTGCATGTTGATCCAACCAATATCTAATTCATTCGTGACTGGCCAACCACAACCACGCTCACCGAGCTTCATAGCTTCTTAGGCCTTTCTAATTTCTATCGCAGGTTTGTGTTGGGATTCTCCCATATTGCATGGGCCCTCAGTCAAATAACCAGAGGTCATGGTAAGGAAAAATTTGTGTGGGGCCTGTTCCAATAGAAAGAGTTCGATGATCTAAAGCAACGCTTGTGTTCAACACCAATGATATCATTACCTGACCTACAAAAACCCTTTGAGATCGAGACAAATGCTTCAAAATATGTTGTGGGTGCAGTCCTCACTCAGCACAACCACCCCATGGCCTATCATAGTGAGACACTATCAGATGTCGTCTATAAGTATCTTAATTATGATAAAGAAATGTACTCCATTGTGCAAGCTTGTCGTTAGTGGAGGCATTACATTCTTGAGAAGGAGACAATCATCCACACTGATCATAAGTCATTGTAGTTCATGCAGACACAAGGAAAATTGCAGAACGAATTCCATCATAAGTGGTCCACATATTTGTAGCAGTTCCACCTCAACATCAAGTATAAAACATGAAGTACCAATCGAGTCACTGATTTCCTTAGCCAACCTCTAGTTGTGACACTTACCAGAGTGCTAGAATCTTGCATCCATGAGACCTCTGGGTGGCCCCACCTTTATGAGACAGATCCCGACTTTGAAAACACCTACTAGATGTTGGGCACCAACACAACTATCAATAATTTTCATATTCAGGATTATCTGTTGTGCCATTTGGGCCATCTCTACATTCCATCAACCGAGCGAGTGAAGCTGATTTGGGAAGCCCACTACAGTTGGGTGGAAGGATAATTTTGCATGGAAAATATAGTGGCAGTGCTGCAATGAAATTTCTACTGGCTGAAATTTCGACATGATGTTAGCAAGTATATCCGGTCCTGCACTTCCTACACTATTTCCAAACTGAACATCAAGAAACAATGCATGTACACTCCTCTACCTACTGTCGACATGCCTTGGGAATCCATATCATTGGACTACATGTCATGCCTCCCTTCCACCAGGTGAGGAAATGAATGTGTTTTTTTGGTCATTGATTGTTTTTCCAAGATGTCAATTTTGGTTGCCTACAAGAATAACATCACAGTGGAGGACACTGCCAAGATTTTCTTTGAATGAGTGTGGGTACACTTTGGGATCCGACAAGCCATTATCTTAGATCGGGATAGCCAGTTCTTCAACACATTCTGGTCAAGCCTCTTGTCACTGCTAGACAACAAGATCACCAAGTCCACTACCTTCCACCCCCATATGGCTGGCCAAACTAAGGTCGTCAATCAGATGATTGTGTACATCCTGCACATGTAAAATTCCAAGCAGCCTCGCACCTCGGATGAGAGTCTTTCCTATGTTCAACATAGCTACAATGTAGCCATACATGGATCGATCGACCACAACCCCTTTCAGGTGGGGTTGGGATTTCAACCATTAGGTCCCATGGATGTTGCACTACCACTTATGACCACCCAGATAGACTCATCGCATGCTCCAAATGAAACTAACAAATCCACCTGGTTCATGGAGTAGATCCAACACATCCGCCAATAAGTTCAAGATATTTTATAGAAGTCCAATTCCAAGTACAAGCAACGCCATGATCAACACCAGGTGCCACACCAGTTTCAGGTAGGAGACCAAGTTTCGTTGAACTTGCAGAAAGAACGCCTTAGAGGGCCTCATAGGAAGCTTCGTCTGCTTCGTTATGGGCCTTACACCATTACCAAGGATATGAGTGACAATTATTTTGAACTCAACCTACCCCGCTTCCTTGGCTTGCACCTAGTGTTCAGTGTGGACCTCCTTCGACCTTATTTTCCACCATTATTGGACAGCTTGGAGATATTAGAATAGTTGAAACCAATAGATATCAACCCTTACTGCATGGAACATGCATCCACTGATCAGATCGTCGACACATAGGTCAAGGGAGCTCACCAACATAGGATCCAACTTTATCAGGTTGTCAAAGTAGGGCAACTCCTGTACCAAGGCAAGTGGCTCACCCAGGGCCAAATTCAACAGAAATTTATTCATCTCATAGGGGCAATCAACGAAATGGATACCATTTCTTCCTAAGGAGGGAGTATTGACCCAGGTGGATATCGGTGGCCACCCACCTTTTCCAACTGGCCCAAAACAATTTTCTAATAGTTTTGGCAATTTACTATTTTTAACTTCTAGGGCTAGTTTAAGGTCCTAAACGACATTTTTTTAGGATCGTCCACCTCAATGATAGCCGAAGGATTTGATTGAACCCCTTAAATTAATTTCCTTATTGTATTTCAACATATTTCTAATTTAATAGAAGTCAAGTTTTACTGTATCTCTATTATTGTTCACTGTGTCTCTGTGTTAACATTAAATAAATTTGTGGTTTCATTTCATTCCTCTCATAAATCTGGATCAAAACATATAAACTTATGTTAATACGTTTTTTTACATTGTCCTTGAAATAAATTTCAATACAGGAAGGAAATGGAAATTCTAAAAGAGATTTTTCTATAGCCTAGTCACAATTAAGGAATTTTTTATTATGTATCGGGTTTTCATTGTTAAAGTGACAATATAAATTTTACTAGCCAAGTTGATACTATGTAAAACAAATATTTATATCCTGAAAAAAACAAGGAAACCATGATATAACTCATGGACAATTAATACACTTACAAAAATAAGAAGTGACAAGTGATAACAAAATCACCAAAACATTATAGTGCATGCTAATGCAACAATAAAATCCTTTTGTTTATTATGAATATATTGATGCATCTACATCCATGTTAGATACAATCATTAAATAAAATATGGGAACCAAGTCCTATAACATCTACACAAGGAATTTTGTTTATTTTATTTATTGATTTTTATTAATATTTTTTATATTTTTAAATATTAGTATAAAATTAATTTAATTTACTATTATTTTAACCTTAACAAATTAATTATTTTCTTCACTAACCAAATCTGATACTTACATTTCCTTATGAGAAGATTCATAAAGTTGGTGGTATAGCAAAAAATCATAAAGTCATTTAAATAAAATTGTGTATATTAAAATTCATTATTATTAATGATTTCCTTTTCATATTTAATAATTCAAATTTAATTAATTGTAAATTTTAAATAATATATATTTTTAAATTAACTATTATAAATTTAATTATGAACAATTATTATAACGTTATCTTTTTTTTAAGCTAAAAAATGAGAGTATTAATCTATTATATATATAAAAAAGGATTATACAACCTTCCACCTGCTTGGAACCTACTTGTGTAGGAAACAAGGTCCCTCCTAGGTGGTGTTAAACCAATTCATAACTTCATCATGAAAGTATATTGTCCAGAGAAAACAAAGAATCCCCCATTGTTCTAATATTCGAGAGCTAAGCATGATAATAAGCTAATGGAAAATAGATAAAATAGGAAAAACAAACTCGTTAACCCGCACTATGAAGGGGAGTGGGATCCTCCTTTGTGACCTCAAGTATCAGGTCAACATTCTCCTCACTCGCTTGAGGATTATCCTAGTGTTGTTTGTACTGGTCAACGAAAATGATATTTTCCTTTGTTCCAACCCTTGGATTGTCTCACCCTTCCTCCTCGGTCGCTTGGGAGAATGTAATTGAAACTCCAAACAAAATACTATTATTTCTTCAAAATTTTATTTGAAAATCCTCATAATATGCAGGATTTGCCTCTTATACTCCTTTGGTTTCATCAGAGCCCGAGCCATGAGTTCCTTGACCATCCAATATGTTTTACCTATCTGAAAGTACTTGGTTTCATAGGTTCAAAAGAAAACCAGATCATCCACCAAGTCCCTCACCTCCTCAAGCACCTCAGCCTCCAACAAATTTTTCATCTTGGTTATCATTTCCACCTCCACCTCCACTTCCTCCACTTCTTCTTTGAATTTCACTAAGCATTTTTCCTCGTGTTTTCTATCCACCTCCTTAGTAGCTAGTTCAACTCTCGTCTTCCCAACCCGAGCCTATGAGTAAGAGTTTGAGCCTGCCATTGATTTACCCTCATTCCTTGTACCTTTTCCTCCATGATCCATGCCATACGCCATCCTAGGATTGCTAACTAGACACTAGCTGTGAACCCAACCACCACTCGCCACACCACCCCCATTATTGAAAGATCCCAAAGGTAGAGTGTAGAGCCAATGGATTAGAGCCCCCCCTCTTAGCTTACCCGCAACCTTGAGCCACCCTAGGTTGTGCCAAGATCCTATGTTGATGTCTTCCTTCCAGGGAACCTCTGAGCTTCCCCTTCCTTCCTGAGTAACCACCATTGAAATGATAAACAAATGTAGGACTTTACTAGAGATTCTCAAACCATAGAAAGACACAAGGATACCCTCTCTAGTCCTATGTCCCTTATCTATCCATATCTAAACCATAATCACCATCCTTCCTCCACATAGGTCTCCTTGAAATATACCTATCTCTTCCCTGAGCTTCATAATTTCCTGAGCATCCAACACCTTCCTCTTCACCAAATAATTCTCCATAACCTTCTTAGTATCGACTTCCATTATGACATAATCAGTTCATAATAACTCCCTCGATCCTCCTCTCTACCTTTCGTACTTACACATATGCATTATCATAACAATCAGTCATGGATGGGGGAGGTGTCGTAAACATGCACTTCTTTCTCCTCATGAATTTCTCCCACAGGGAAAGTTCCCTCGTAGCCCAATGAAAGTCTGTAGACCTCCCATGTCTCTTCTTTAATAATTCTTGCTAGGGTGTAAAGGAAAGACATGTGTCCCTCCTCTGCACCATCAGATGGTACATGGTTGAGGTGTTTATAATGTTATCATTAAAATAAATGAAGAAATACAATTTCATAAGAGTAATTATTCAAATCAATTTTTTCATTCATTAATCAAATCTAATATTTGCTTACATTTTAATATAAAATCAACAAAATAAAATACTTAACATATTTTTAAATAGAAGATTCAACTAATACTTACATACTTTTAAATACTTTTTTAATAGGAGATTCATAAAGTTGGTAACAGAGTTAAAATTAAATAAATTAAATATATTATAATAGTTGAATAACATAAATTAATCAAATCTTGGGAAAGATAAAATATAATAATTGTGATTTTAGTAAACAATAATATTATAGCTTTGTCTTGTAATCTTTGAATAATAAAAATTAATAAAATAACATTATTATTATATCATTACTATTATTAATGAATAATTATATCATAATGTTGGTGACTAATTATATCAAATGATTATTATTACAATTTAAGAAAAAAAGATAATTATTCAAAACACATTCATTTCACTCATCATATTTATGTATTTTTGTTTGTAAACATGTTTAATCAACATATTGTATCTTGTCGGACGACAAACAAATAACTTTGAAGAAGAGTTAAACATTATATGGCATTAATGGTTATAAGTTTCTGCAATCAAAATCCAAATTAAACGATTTCATAAAACTAATTCTAAGCATTATATGTCAAATCTAAATTACATGAGTGATTCATCTCAAATTTAATTTTAAAACAGAGAAATAATTAGCGTACTCGTAATACATTTTATAAATAAAACATCAACATCAACATGATATGAAAAAATGTAATATACATGACCGATATACATATCAATATACATGTCAAATATACATCTCATCAAAATCAATAAACATGCCATATATACATCTCAAGTCAAATATACAACAATCAATATACATGTCAAGTACCACTACTAGCTAGGTCCACCATGAGAGACAAAGGAATTAGTTCCTCTGCTACGAGAGGCAACGGGTATATTAGAACCCATTCTAGATAACCATGATTAAAGTAGATACTTTTGATATATCTCTCCACCAAAATCATGTGGAGGAGGAGGATCAGTGGATGGTGTAGTTGGTGACACATGTGGAAGAGGAGGAGAAGGAGGATGGATGGATGGTGTAGTAGGAATAGGTGGTGAAGGACCAACTACAGGAGGATCATGTGGTGGAGGAGAAAGGAGGACTAGGTGGTGGAGGACCAACTGGTGGAAGGTCATGTGGTGGATTATCAGGAGGATCATCCTCATAAGATGATATATAGGTATTGGAATGAGTAGCATCCCTCAATGTCTGTATGAGGTTGATGAAATTGACAACATGACACATGAGTGAAATTATGTCATGAGGAAGGCTTGACCATATAGTATATATCTTTGGTACTCGTAAGATCTCTCTAACATTTACATGTGTCACTCCCTCCCTAACAAGCATACCACATATACGATCCACCACCTCAACTCAGACTCTATGATCCAAAATGCATGGCATGCCAAGTCTAGATACTGGAATATGGTTCTCAACTATCTCATCCATGTCCTCATCATGTTGGGGAGGCTCGTCCTCAACATATGTGCCAATATATGAAAAATAATATATAATAATAATCAGATAATTGAAACAAAATGTTACAATAAAATGCATGTGCATTAAATAATACAAAAAATATGAAACTAGATTTATCAAAACATAACGATAATATTACCTCTATAATTTGGTGGCTTGTTTGTAGTAAATAGGATGTTATGACATCCTCTTCAACCCATTCACATGTATGGGTAATGTACAAGATTAAGGACATGATTGTCCTCTGCAACAAAGAAGTCACATATATCTCTACTGATCAGAGTACATTTCCAGTCTACTTGATCCCTCTTGGAAAACATATGCGTCCACATGCACATACATGCCTCAGTCATAGGCTTTGGAGGGAGGCAGGGTATGATCGATCGAGTGACATGGAATCTCTCAAAAAATAACATAAACAACTGTGACGTAGAGGGGAGGAATAACCTCCCATCAAAAACAACATGACAATAATCTTATGTGAAACAAAACTGGCACAAAAAAATTCTCCAACCACCTAATCAGTTGGGGCCTTTGAACTAAAATATCTACATAGTACATCAATGATCAACGAATTCACTTCCCATTAGAGGTAAAATGTGCCATTGTTGTGAAAATAAAGGGCATGCACTTAACCTCCTCTACACCAAATGAATCTATATGCAACTGACCACCAGAAGCATGGAAGTTTGAAGTGTGCAAAATGTCTGAACTAACATATCTCTACAGATATGCCAAATGAATCTCTCTTGCAAAGTTGAGTGGTAGATCAGGGAACTTGGGCCAAACCTCCCCTCTCCTAGACAAATCAATGATAAAATAAATATTCTCCTTTGTGGGTTGATACCACAGATCATGACCTATCCTAAATGATTACCTATCATGGTCCCGACGATGGATCAAATGCTATAAAAATGAAGAGGTCCTCCTTGAGGGATGTAGCCTCCTCATAAAACTTGAGGAGGAAAACATCTCTCAAAATTAAATGAGTCTACAATGCAATAGGGTGAGGGATCCTTTTACTCTCCCTCTCTCTGGCATCCCACTCAAGTACAAAGCTGTAAGTGCCAACCTACTGCTACTACTCTTGCTATTGCATTCACCGTTAACATGTCTAATTCACATACAATTATTTTTAGGTATATATATAGATAAAACAAATTGAAATTATTAAACACACAGATATATATATAACCATTTTGTATTTATCAAAAACCAAAATTAGTTTTAGTTTGCAAAAAAATGTGGTAAAGTAATTGGTGTGCCTCTAGTAACAAATACGCACTATATCAATGCTCTATGTTATTTAACACACCAATTCTACATTTCTCATTAAACACACCGATATGCACCATTAAGGTGCACCGTTGAGTTTGATGATCCATTCTCGCATTTTTTTCAACACTCCATGTTGTATGGTGCACTGGTGCTACATTAGTAACTAAACACCATAATGCACGTTATTCCATACAACACATAGCTAAGGTGCACCATTAAGTTTTATGTTGATACCTAGTGTGTATTTATAGTGGTGCTACATTAGTCGCTAAATGCACATGTATCATAAGTTTTACACGTGTGGTGCTATGTGGTTCACCAATGCGATTATTCCATAGAACACATTGGTTTTGCGGTGCCTTATCTAGCGGTGCATGGTATTCAATAACACACCAGTCAATGGGAGTTATGTTAGGTAAGGGGAACCAGTGTGTTAAAGTTGTTATAACACACTAATAGGTTTATTATGTGAAAATAATGTCTCTTCTTAGATAGATCCACCAGAAATGCAACTTTCTAGTGCGTTGTGCTTAATGTTTAGCAGTGTGTTTGATAATATTTTACACACCATCCATGGTGATTTATGCAAAATAATAAGAGTCACTTTTTCCAGTGCATCTTGTGAATTCACAGGATGCACCACGTCTGGGGTGAGTCAAATGCGTGAAGCGCATCGCAATGATTTTTTTTTTTAAATTGAAAAAAATGCTAAATTTAATGCCAAGTTCAAATTTTAATCTGATGAAAATTAAAATAAGGAGGTAACAAACAATTTACCTGATCTCTTATCACCCAAGGAGGCATGGTTGGTTTGTAGAGGAAAAACAAAATTTTCAATTTTTTTCCAAAATTAGAAAATGTATGGAATCTACAGTGGCATTGGGGAAGCAACAGTGTATAGCACTGCAAACATGTTGGCCATAGAAGGAAGGTGATCGTCGGTGCTTGTCAAAGAGGTTGGAAGCACATAAGGAAATGTAATAGTGAAAATTGGTTTGGTAATTTTTTATTTATTTTACCCTACTATGGTGTGCCAAATAGTAAATGCACAAGTGTGCCTGGTAATGCACTGATACACTTTTTTGTTTTATTTTACCCTATCGTGGTGCGCCATGCAAGAACAATTTTAAGGATGGAAATTTATCTTAAGTGTAGAAACGTTGACGGATATTACTAATCCTTAATATGCAAACTCTAAAATGTTTGGCGATATTTTTGTAAAATTATTCAAATTTCTAAGGATTTTATATAGTTTCTATAATATTTTGGCAATGTTTAAGGAAACATAATTATATTGAATTTGGGCAAATCATTTTTAGAAAAAACGTAAATTGAAGAATCATTTTTTGGAAAAAAACAAGGAAAATTATAACATGGGCGAAATTTAGCTCCTAAAATTTTCCTTGGATCCATATACTTGGACCCACTGATGTGTTTGATCTTTTGTAACACATTGTTTGGATTTTTTGGTAAATATTAAAAAACTCTACTATTATCTCTCTCTCTCTCTATATATATATATATATATGTGTGTGTGTGTGTGTGTGTGTGTGTGTCATTATTGTAGACGCCCTTGTGTGTAACTGTTATCCTGGAGCACCATTACACATTTTTCTTTTTTAAAATAAAAAACACTATTTTATTATTGTATGTTAACAATGGTTATCAACGTGCTTTAGTTTGTCAACACCGGTGTATTTTGTTTTGGATTGCACTGACACTTAGACTATGGAAGCGCATTGGTGTATAAACCTCTACAAAATCCTCCAACCACCCGCCTCCTATAAACAGATAAATGATGGTTTTTTCGGGGAGGTTCTATAAAAACCTCTGCTACAAGGTGTCTTCCTTTTAGTGAACAAATGTGGAAAACATAGGTTGTAATATTCCTCAGTAGAGCCCCAACTGTAATTATGAATTGTAATTATGTTTATAGGATGGTGAGCCAAGTGTATATAAGGTGGTGGGCTTATGTGTTTCTTAGGCCGGAGAGCCTAGGTGTTAAAGGCCAGTAGCCTGTTTTTTTATATGTAATTATGAAGAACATTAATAAAGATTAGCATTGCTGTGTGCAGACTGACCACGAAGAAAGAGTGATGGGGAACTAAGCTTCTATAAGGTGGGTAAGGGAAAGGGGACTGAAAGATTGGAAAGAGGGGTTAATCTTAGGGGCTTAAGTCTTTGAGAATAATAATTTATTATTATTCCAAAGTTATGTGAAAGACATGTTTTTTGTCCTAAGTCCTAGGAGAGGCAACACATTCAACTCCAACGTGTGCAAAAGGGAACACATGCATCTCCAAGAAGACAAGTGTCGACCTGGGCACATGCAGTTAAAGCTGAAGAGTCAACTCGTGTTGGAGGTTTGTCCTCCATTCTTCCGTTGATTGTCTGAACCATGGGGCGACAACGTCTGATCTCTACATACCCTCACACAACTCTGAAACCCAAAAATTGTGATGTTTTCCTGAGAACCTGATGCATGCTCCGTCTGAACTTTTTGAGTCTACGTTCGACCTCTGTGTTGATTCCTTGAAAACTAGTGGCAAACCCATGGGTTGATCCGTGTCTCCTATGTGTCCTTTGGTTTATCCACACTGCAAATTCGAGTTCGTGCTTAACCATTTGGGTTGTTGTCTTATGTGTTACCTAAGTCGTGTTGTGTCTTAGTGGGATTGTTTCCATTTTTGGACGTCCATACCCAATTGCATGTTGCTTCTGTCACCCATGATTTAACCAAATGTTGTGGTTGTTGTTGTTATCCTTACCTTGTGGGAATTGAGTCGAAAGTGGTTGAAGAAGCGGGTTGTCAGGATCGTGGTAGAAGAGATAGGTTTTCAGTCCTCTGAGAAGCTCTCCCTGGTGAGAGAGACTACTTGGAAGTGTTTTTCTCCCAGAGAGTCGAGCACCATCTACAGAGCTCTGAGAATTCTTGACCCTGCCTGTTGCTAGGATCCAAAGAGGGAGGTTAAGACACCGATGGAATGTTCTTGTAAATGTGTATACTCCTGGGTGGAACAGGCATGTGGGTAATGATAGTACGTGAGTAGTGGGCGTAAGAAGGATCCTGGAGAGAATACTTCTGGTTGTTATGTGCAGTTTTCCTGTAATCTCAGCCTAGTCTAGGATTCCTTTGCCCTATGTAGAGCTTGGTCCCAGCTCGGGGGTGACCCACTGCTGAGTGTGATGAGAAGCATGGTCTAAGGATGGGAGGTTCATGGAAGGTCTGCACATAGTTGGTGGAGTTACTCTAGTTTCAAAGATAAGTATCATTATGTGTTTAATTTCAATTAAATGCATGTCTGTGATGCTTGTATGTTTTCATGTATTCCGTTGCATGTATGAATTGTTGTTATTTCCATTAATTTTGTATGTTAGCAGTAATTCTGTGATTACTCTGTATTGTTTGGTTAAGTTTCATTAAATATGCATGCTATATATATATATGTATGAGAATTTTTCGTGTAGTAGCGTTGTCCGACAGTGGGGTTGTTGGTCGGGGACGTTACAATATGGTATCAGAGCATGGTTTCAACACTGAGCCTGGATGGGATGGATAAGTGGTATTTGGACCCAAGGTTTCAAGTGGAAGTGGTGTTTGGAGGAACCAATTTCAAACCTTAGAATGTTTCTGAGTGCCAAGGGGTTACTTGGCCATGTTATGAAGCTCAGGAGGAGTAGCGGTGGAATAAAATGGCAATGGGCATGGTATTTGACCATAGAGAGAGAGAGAGCTTAACACTTGGGGTGTTGGATCCTTAGGATCTGTTTGGAAAAAAAGAGAGTCATATTGGCATAGGTGAAGACCCAAGGTTCAACGCTCAAGAGCGCACCAACAAAGCCCCAACTACCGACCCTTTCGACAACACCTGCGAAGTAGATGAAGTCTCACCCGAGGTAGAGGGAGGGGTGGTTGCAAGAATCAGGTGTCTACAACCTTATTTAGGACACAGATATGTGATTATATAATTTACAGAGAACTTAGCATCGATCATTGTTCAATATTCAACCATTATTCTACTTTGCAGATAGCATAGAGCATCGCGGTGTACACTTAGATCTACAGTATTTCAGTACATAACCATAGTAACCCAGATCAGATTCAGTAGATCATCACTAAGCGTCCTCATACACATCAAATCTAACAATCATATATATCTAAGAAGTACATATCATAAGTGGATATATCAAAGAACATAGCATAAGGAAAAACACATTGAATCAAAGCACAGAGCATAACACACAGATTTACGTGGTTCACCCCCACCCTGGGGCTACATCCACAAGACCTTCTTCTTTATTATCGTCTTCAATCTGTTACAAGCACAAAGCCTCCAAAACCCTTCTTTGCATAGGACAAAATATCTGCATAGCTTGCTAGATCCTTCTTCCTTGCATTACAACACTTAGCTTTCTATAGCAACCTCACATTAACTTGCACTTAGCCTTGCAAGACTTACACAGTTCGCACAGAGAACTTATTTAACATCACATAGATGCACTACCAATTGCACTAAGCAATCATATCTACCCTTTCTTACATTGCCTATCCTTCTATTTATACATTACAAAAATGGGCCTAATCGTGGGTAAACCCATGGGCCAACATCCCTTTCCCATTACATTAACCCAAAACCCTAAAAGGGCCCAAAAGTGGACCAAGATCCTGTGATCTTTTCTTCACCTGGTGCTCCATCCTTAATAGGTTGTCGAAGTCAAAAAATGGTCAAATATGACCAAGTGTTCCTCAAAACTTGGTCAAGGGCCAACATGCCCCCAACACTCACCTGTGACTTGTCCCGAGTCACTCTGGTATGATCAATTCTGCCTCGAATGCCTTGAGCTTGGCTCGAGCTACTTTGACCTACTGCAGTGTGACAACCTCTTTCTTAGTGAACTCCT
>SNQJ01S0046510.1:12787-23643 GCA_010110895.2 Picea sitchensis
TCGAACCGGTGACTTTAACATCACGAAGTGGCTTAACAACCCACTCTGTCACCGACTGTCCTACACCTCGGGGACTAGATTAATTTAATTTAAATGGGTAAGAATTAATCAATTTTAAATCTATAAATTTAAATTTATATAATAAATTTTAAATTTAAATTTTTTAATGGATATTTTAATTTTTAATTTTAATTTCTTTAAATCAATAATTTTAATTTTTTTTAAATCTATGATTTAAATTTTTTTAAATCTATAATTTTATTTTTTTTTCGTAAAATGAACCATAGTCTTTGATTTTTATGTATTTATTAGATTTTTAGATTTCTATATTAAACCATATTGTTATTAATGGGTAGTTAGTGTTTATGGATGTATTCTAAATGTTCCAAATGATTTTTATTCGATGATATTTTCTAGGGACATTTGCCTACAAAAATGTATTTTAAACAACATGTTGAAACCATTTCTACATACAGAAATGTATTTAAACAGCAAAAAATAGTAATTTTATGCAGATATATATTGCCAGATTCTGGGAAAAAAGTCATTTCCCAGAACAGTTAGACAACAAGAACGTTTATGTATTTATTAGATTTTCCATATTAAAAAAAATTGTATATGAAAAAAAATAATGAATAATGGTTAACTGATGGTAATTAAAAATAGTTGATTCTTATCGGAGTTCACCATCCACTTATTATGTGGATGTGCTAATTATTATTACACCAGAGGTATTTTATAAGGGAGGGTTCCTTGATAGGTCTTTGTCATCCGTTCGAATCCTATAACATAAGGCCACACATCGTAATCTTTACACTAGACCTGCCACCTATCTGCAGTATGCAGTGTGCAGTGTGCAGTGTTTTCTATGGCTAATTTCGTTTGTTTCATTTAATGGACATCACTACCATTGTCTCCATCAACACATTGAACAATGCATTTTATTTCATATGTTAATGTGTATATGAACATCACTGCCATTGTCTCCATCGGCACAGTGAACAATCGAGAGCTTCATATTCCATGCTCAACCATCATCTAAGGCTCAGAAGCCTTTCCAAAAACTCATTGAATTCGTGCGCACTAATTACAACTTGGGAACAATCGTCAAAGGCATTTGTGTCGATGCTCTCTTCAATTGTGCAGAGGTTCGATTTAATTTGTGCATTCTTCTCTCCAGTAGTACTGTTTACTTCATAATTTAGGGACTTTATCGAGCTTATTACTCATAGGGCTTCATGAACGCAAAGAGAATCGTTTATCATTGTTCCATTTAGATGGGCTACTTTATGTTGAATGGAATTCATGTGGTAGCCCTCCGAATCTTCATCAGAGCGGACTTTTCCGATGATGCAAGCCCATACAGTCTCCATAAGCCTCTTTGACTGGCGAAACTATTGTTGTTGCTCCATCATAAGAGAAACATAAAAACTCATGATACCCACTTGATCCTATCCTGGCAGAAAATATGATTTGGGACCATTGGGTATATTAGTACTGAGAAAACTAAAACAACAAGGATTGAGTTAGAGGGTATGCTAATTTAAAGAAGTCGACACGCGGACCTTTCAATGTAAGCAAACATCTTGAATTAACTCGGCCCATAGAAGTAGAAAGTTAATGGATTTTGCAGATTCCAAAAGTCTGAGGAAACTCCAAGATGGATGGGAGGAAAGAAGTCAATGCTAGTAAAAAAAACAATTGTGTGCTTCCCATCACGCATTGTATTTCAGTTCATTACAACTTTTTACAAGTCGTGAATGTATGTTTTCTCAAATCAAGCTATGAATGCCAACGCTACACCATGAAGCCCACGAGACATTTTTATAATTGAGATTTTGGAATTTAATTAGCAATTTGAGGCACTCATTTTTGTCGATTAATCATGACAACAATAATAAATATCTCGATGATAGGATTGTTCTTATTAATCATAAGTCGATGTTGTGTACATTATGCATCACTAATTTTCTGAATAAAAAATAGGGCTTTTGACTGTTTTAGCTTAGGGTTCACAAGGTAAGGGGAAAACGGATATTGCCCTGAGGTTAAATGATAGATTATTTCAGCACTGGCCCTCTCGGACCCACAAACCTGCTGACGGTTACGAGGATGTTGCAACGTAAATGAATTGTCGCAAAAATCACCCATTCAAATTATTTGTAAACCTGTATCGTACCTACCCCCATACTGATTTTATGCAACGCTCTCTCACAGAGTTTAGGTTTTTAACCTATTTCCATGATAACCGTTATGGAAAACATCAAGTCATATGTTAGTAATATAGAAAGAGGGGATGGGATTCCATGGGATGGGATTTTCTATAACAATCCAGAAAAAAAAATCCATTGATTAGAGAACTACTCTCGTTTTAAGAAAATCAAAACATAACCCAACAACAGAAAAAACATATCCATTCAGAAAATTATACCCTTAATCAACAAGATTGCTAAATGAGGGTTTCCCAAAAACCCACGTAGCCATTTCACATTCATGCCACAGAGAAACCAAATCCACAACACCAACACTCAAAACAAAAACACACTCACCAAGTCTGAAAACATCAATACCTTATAGTCAAACAGTCGCTCCGAGCACCTGGAATGTCATCTGAATCTATTCTTATGATCAGGGAGTAGTACAAGGCAATCACTATCACTTCGATTCCAAACCCTGAAATAACAATGCCTGTGGGAGAGTCCCTGAATGTGGGGTTACATGTGACTGAGAAGGGTGCCTCTAGGTTGAAAATGATCTCAGCAGAGGCAACATATATTCCTCCTCCCATGGTCCTATTGGAAGCCAACAATTCTTGTCAAATTTTATCATGGTAAAATGTCCTCGTCAAGGGATAAAAAAAATTGTAGCTGCCTCCTTCTCCTTGCAAGCATTTTTTTCTTAATCTTTGGTTTTGGAAAAATTCACTGGACTAGTTGTTTGTATGAGTTTATTATTTTTTCTATCGTTCTCCTTGTTCAATTTCATGATTGAAAGCATGAAATTTGAACAAGTTTTGGTTTGAGGGCATTATACAGTTATGGGGTTTTTCCTTTGCAAAAATGGATAACATTTTGAGCATCTAACGTTCTTATAAACCCTAGAACTTGTGAATTTATCATTTTATTGGTTGACCCCTCACCATAACGTTTGATTTATTCCACCTTGGGGGGTTATGACTTAGTCATTTCTAGCCTTGATCATTTGGTTTTCACATTGACATATGTTTGATTGCGCAACTACCAGAACTTTGGGTTCATTCAAAATATGAATACTACCCCTATCAGTCGTATCACGATCTTGTCGTCCTAGTACATGACTAGCATACTTACATTCAACATCACCCTTTGTCCTGCATAGCTCAGGCTTGCATTCATTGTTGTAAGTGGTAAGTTGTGGTGCTTTGGGTTTGACATTCATTTCTCAGAGTGGTCTCATGTTCTGCACGTCCTCTGGTTACTACCCACTCAAAGCTCTAAATGGTTGTTATGGTAGCCTCCCAAAACCTTAGGTATCGAGTTCCTCCGGATTATGCAGAACCCATCCTACTTTTTGTGTGTTGGAGAACACAACCCGTCTCTCAATACCCTTGATGTTTCTATGTGAACATATCAATGGCACCCGTGGTGAGAATCAATCCCAATGGTCTGCAAGCTCTCCTCTCTCATAACAATGTCATGGACGATATTGTGGCGTATGGTTGGGATGGTTTCATTAGATGGTTTGAGGATTTCAAACTCACTGTGGCCCAATATTTCGCTCAGACTTTTGATGGCACTAGGGCTAAGATTGGGGATTTGCAGCTAGAGGTGACCGAGGGTTCCATCACAGAAGCTACAGGACTGTCCCAAGAGGGATATTGATGGTTTAAAAACACCAAAATCGAAGGCGTGCCCTGGCATTTACTCATGGCCTCCAAGAAATCGTTTTGTTGTCCAAAAGGTACACTAATTTCTCTTTTCAAACCCCGATGGCATGGCTTGCTCTTAATGCTGAAGCAATTTGTTACCTATGAAGGTAGATATGGTGTGGTATTCTTGTGTCATGTTCACTTGTTGATGGTTTTTCTAGGTTTCAAGTTGAATGTGTCTTTTTATATGCATAGGAGCTTACAGAAAATGGCTAAGTTCTATCAGAGGCAGAAATTAAACCCACAGTCAAGCTTGTTTCACCATGGACTCATCTGAATCCTCGTGGTTTCGCATCTGTCTAAGACTGGGGACAGTTGGGGAAATTTATTGTTTAGAAATAATTGTACCCTACCTGAAAATGAAATAGAATCACCTCTCCATCTCGATGGAAACCCCAGTCCTTGTCGATCTAACCCCACTATCGAAAACCCATGTTCTAATCTACAATAAGGCCATGCGTCCATAGATCAAACCTCTGTTGCTATCTGGAATCCATCAGGAAAGAAACCACGATGCAATTTCATTCCAACAAGTCTTTGGAAGAAGTTTTAGATGTGTTAAAAGACAAGATTCCTATTGTTCCTACTCATGAGCTAATTTCGATTGTTTTAAATGAATCAATTGTCAAGAAAAAGGGCAGGTGTGAGAAATAGAGTAGTACAAATGTGAATTTTACGAATAAGAGACCAGGCCGACTCCTATCTAGGAAATTGAGAAATCAACAACGTGGTAATGATAAATCGAACCCAGTGATTGAGATCGATGATCATTTTGCTAAAGATGATATCAATATTTTCATTGCTCAAGAGGATTTAGATGACCAGTTTCTGGGAAACAATATCGATACTAATGCAATACAGTTCAATTTAATTTCTAATCTCCCACCATTCCTAACGAACCAAGAGGGTTTCTCTAGTATACAACATGATCTGAAGCAAATCACGAGACTGACTAAATTGTCCTCTGCAAAATAGGCTCAACCTTTGCCTACCTTAGAACCAGTTCATTGTGAAAACCGTCTTGATTGGGTTGAGATATATTACCAGGATATCCCCTATATTCAAGCACAATTAAACCAAATGGTAGCACAAAACTCATTTCTTGAGAGGGAGAATGATGAGTTGAAAGCCTATGTTCAATGGAACGCTCATAGGGAAAACAAGAGGATTAAGAGGGCTGGTAATGTGATTATTAAAAACTCAAAAAATTTCAACACCATCATAAATTCAGACTTATCAGATGCTTCGCTATCAAATCTCTGAAATGGTAAATAGTTGTTTTGATTTTTTTGATTTGATTCTGTTTGAGAAACAATAAATAGATTCACTTCTGATTTTGTTTTTATTTTGAGACTAGTTACAGAATCGAAAGATTATGTAGCCAGTCTATTTAAAATTATTTGTTTATGTTTTATCTAAACTTTGATTTCATTTTATCATTTCAGGTATGCAGCAGATTATGATGCTATGTTTAAGGAAGAGTAATCATGGGTTAAGCGTTCATTAGTTTAGTAATTTCCCATTTTTGAAAAAACAATGTCATTAATGTAATTATTTTTTTATGTAAGGACTCCTACAGGAGTATTCCTTTTGTTGTTCTATTTTTGTAAAACAAACTTATTTTCAGTGATCATCCTCTATCTTGCATGATAAGAGGTAACCGGTCCAAGACGTGTTTAAATAACTTATGTTGCTTAGTGTTGAAGACGTTTTTTGGGGGATCACAGAATGGATATATAATTTTGGAAGTGTTATGGGAAAGCAATTCGTTGTTGGATTTAGACATGTGTAAATTGTACAATGCTTGTTTCATTGTATTCTCCTATAATTTCTATGTTATGAAATGTTGTTTGCGTTGATTTAGATTTAGTCTTGTCTTCACATGGTATTTCATATCGTTGATTATTTAAATGTTGTCCATGATCTATTGGTCTATTTTGTACCTGTGATCGATCAACTATTTTGTCATTTTTGAGTTTACTTATGATGTTTAATGGTTGATAACATCATTGTCCAGGATTGAGATTTCTTTCGTCCTCAACTATTGGTTATCTTGAGGTCACAGGATATTTAATTAGTTATCTTTTTGTTGTTATAAATTCACTCCAAAGCATGAAACACTTCCTTGAATTTTTTCAGGAAGAATTATGATTGTTTATGTTATAGGTTTCCACTTAATACAGGACAAACAAGAGTTCACACAACACAGAGAGACAAACTTAGTGTATTATTGTTGATCAGCTAGAGGTTAGTAGATGTATTGCTTTCTTTTATTTAAAGTTGTTTGTATATGAATGAACAATGATTGCATAATTCAAACGTTTATTATCTTTGTCTATTTTTTTGTTATCATCACAATCATATTCATTCAGTGTTTATTAGTTTAATGTTTTTAAACATTAGAAAGAGTATTGTTCATATTTGATCTTGTTCAAAAACTTTATCCTAAACAATTATTTTTGCAAGGTTTTATTTAAACCTTGTAAAATGTATATACTCTTAGATAAACATTTGTAATTAGTGTGTCGATTGTTAGAATCTTGTTTTAGTTACTTTATTTCTTTTCATTGTTTTTTTTTAGGATCTTAGTTGGCTAACAAAGCCATAAAACCCATCGGGTTATATCATACCAAACAGCTTGGGTTAGATAGACCACCTCGGTCCGGATCTATCCTTCCCATTGATGGTGTGTCATAAATGTCCATCAACAAATGGCTCTAGAAGTATGGCATGAAATTCATTGATGACACGTGGACGTCGTAAGACTCCCCCAAACAATTGTTCTCCTGTCATAACGCATAGTCTCTTAGAAAATAATGCTACACTTGACCCAACTACTACCTCAAACACTACCCGTGACATTCTCGTCGAACTAGTGACACCAGTTCCTCAAGGGAGTGACGTCCAAGAAATTGTTCGCCAGTCGATCATAAGAACTCAAAGTGATTTATCCTAAATCAGACAACCTGGTAGACAACTTAATCAACCCCTTGATTTCACAAATCCCTGAGAACAATATCAAGACACCGGTCTGCTCGAAAACCATTTAGGTGGTAATATTACCAATCCTGCTGAAGCACTTATCCTTGGTGCTCGAGGATCTGGTATCCCATCATCCCCACTTGGTTCTTCTCCACCCTCTTCAGAAGGGGAATCCTCGGACGAAGGCAATTATTCATATGAACCATCTCAACCTTTGACTCCTCCAACTCCCATGGAAAACCAAAATAATCCCACCATACCTTGGCTCGATCAAGATGTCATGGCTATTCCTGGATCCCAACACCCATTGCCTAAACATCCGGAGAAATGGTTGCCCAAATTTGATCCAGATTCAAAGGAATCAACTGAGGATCACATCAAGAAATTTATGCTAGATGTTAGACTCCAGAGTGTTGAACACGAAGATGTTGTGTGAATATTATTCCCTTACACTTTTGAGGGGATTGCCTCAACCTAGTATTTTTCACAACCTCAGACCATCGTCTCTTGGGACAAGTTTGAAACCTGTTTTCAAGAAAAATTTGGAGATGATAAATCTCCATAAGTCTTGGTAATGGAAATCTATAGTTTGAAAATGAACCCTAAAGAAAAAGTTAAAGACTTTAACTAGAGATTCCTAACACTGAAGAACATCAAGAACCCGTTTCCAAAGAGAGACAACAAAGCAAAATAAGTCCTACATCTCATTCATTCATATGTATGTGGCCCCATGCCATCGTCCTCCATTAGTGGGTATGTATATTATGTATCATTTATTGATGATTATTCTCGTAAGACCTGGATATATTTTTTGAAATCTAAAGATGAAGTGTTCAGCAAGTTCAAGGAATTCAAAGCCTTGATAGAGAATCTTTCTGAAAGAAAGATTAAGATACTCAGGTCATATAATGGAGGAGAATATACCTAAAAAGAGTTTGTGAACTTCTGCAAAGATGTTGGGATCAAGAGGGAACTCACTACTCCCTATAATCCCCAACAAAACGGTGTAGTTGAACGAAAGAACATAACGATAATGGAAGTTGTGAAGACTATGATCCATGATCAAGATCTTCCTATGTGCTTATGGGAAGAAGTAGCAATGGCAGCTGTATATGTGCAGAATCGATTATCCCATAGTGCACTTGGGCTCAAGACCCCGGAAGAGATGTTCACTGGAAAGAAGCCAGAGGCAAGCCATCTCAAAATATTTGGCTACCCAGTATTTATTCATATACCGAAAGAGAAGAGAAACAAGCTAGAACCTTCAGGAAAGAAGGGAATATTTGTGGGATACTGTGAGGTCTCCAAGGCCTTTAGAATCTATATACCAGGTCACTGTCACATTGAGATCAGTAGGGATGTGACCGATCGGAATGTTCTTTCAGATTTATTGCATAGGTTTTTTTATTTTCAACATTTCGGACCAAACTAGTGTGGTCCATCATCAGGAAAACGTTTTCCTGATGATGGACCACACTAGTTTGGTCCGAAACATCGAAAAACAAAAAACCTATGCGATAAATTCGAAAGAACCTTCTGATCAAAACAATGGTCGCAAAAGCCTTAGAACAGAAATAGGGATGTGACCTTTGATGAAGATGCAGCACTCAAGAAATCTGGAAGATGCCAGCTTGAAGAAGTATATGAAGAGGAACCCGTAATCCCTAGCACTGCAATGAGGGAGGTTCCCAAAGCCGCAGAACCAGTGAGGGAAGTTGTAACTTCCCCAGATGAGGAAATTCTAGAATACCATGATATATCAGAAGTCCAAGAACCTCCTTAGATGATGATCCTCCATAAATGGAAGCCATCTTGGGCTAGAGAGATTATTCAATATGGAGAGAAGTATGGTGTTCCCTAAGGAACTACGAGTAAGGTGAAAATACCAAAGCCATCCTCCAATTATACGGCCTTGATGTGTGATCTTATAGAAGAGGAGCCTACCTGCTTTGAAGAAGACATTCAGAGGAAAGAATGGGTAGATTCCATGACAGAGGAATACCAATCCATAATGAAGAACAAAGTATGGGAAATATTTCCTAGACCGAAGAGTAAAGATGTGGTATCCTCCAAATGGATCTTCAAAATAAAACATGTTGTTGATGGAAGTATTCAGAAGTATAAAGCAAGATTTGTCGCTCGTGGCTTTTCTCAAAAGGGAGGCATTGACTATGAAGAGACATTCTCTCATGTAGCGAGATACACTTTGATCAGAACCATCATAGTTCTTGCGGCTAAGATGAAGTGGAAGTTGCACCAGATGGACATAAAGACAACTTTCCTAAATGGTGTCATCGAAGAGGAAGTGTATATAGAGCAACCTTAAGGATTTGAAGTTGAAGACAGGAAGTCTCATGTCTGCAGATTGAAGAAAGCCTTATACAGATTGAAGCAAGCTCCTAGAGCTTGGTATTGTTGTATAGACAGTTCCTTGATGAGCTTAGGCTTTACCAAGAGTAAAGCAGACTCTAACCTCTACTTCAAATTCATGAACGATGAGCCAGTAATATTACTGTTATATGTGGATGACTTATTCTTAACTGGAGAAGAAAAGCTCATCACTGAATGCAAGAAGAGACTTGCCTCGCAATTTGAAATGAAAGACCTTGCCTTAATGCATTATTTCTTTGGTCTTGAGGTATGGCAGAGTCCTGAGAGGATCTTCCTTAACCAAGGGAAGTATACAGTCGAAATCCTGAAGAGATTCGACATGTTGGAGTGCAAGTCCATGAATACACCCATGGAAGCGAAGCTAAATCTTTTGGTTGATACTTCGTCAGAATTGATTGATGCCACACTATACAGACAGATTATTGGATCGTTGATGTACCTGACGAACAACATACTAGACTTTTTTTTTGCCATGAACACCTTGAGTCAGTTTCTGGTAGAACCCAGACATGTTCACCTAGTGGCTGCAAAACATGTGATGAGGTACCTTAAGGGTACAATAGATTTTGGTCTCAACTATGATTGAGATCATGATTTCACATTGAGTGGATCTACTGATGCAGATTGGGTAGGAAGTGTTTCTGACAGGAAAAGCACTTCAGGATGTTGTTTCAGTTTGGGATCAGCCATGATCTTATGGCAGAGTAGGAAGCAATCCAACATTTCTCTCAGCACAACGAAAGCAGAATGCATTGCTACATGTTCTGCTAGCTGCGAAGCTATATGGCTTCGAAAGTTGTTGACCGGTCTATTTGACCTAAAGATGGAAGCAACCACAATCCTATGTGACAACCAGATCTGCATAAATATGATAGAGAATCTTGTATTCCACGACAGGTCAAAGCACATAGAGATTTGATATCATTACATCCATGACATGGTGCAGAGAGGAGCCTTAAAGCTCCAGTACATTAGCACGGATGAACATGTTGCTGATGTGTTGACCAAGCCTCTATCTCATATAAAGTTTGAGCATTTTCGAGATAAGCTTGGTATAGTCCGAAAGGACCTTCCTTGAAAGGGGGAGTAGTTGTTGTGATGAGACATATCTTGCTTCCGACCTAACGGTTGTGACATAAAGAGAGATGATGTGATGTGACTAGTACTGTGCTTCCAGCTGGATAGTTGTGACGTAAAGTCAATCTAATATACTACTTCCGACCTGATGGTTGTGATGTAAAGTAGAATGAGAACCTTTCTTCCTACCTAATGGTTGTGACGTAAAGCAAGTTGATGTGATGAGACTAACACTGAGCTTCCAACTGGATAGTTGTGATGTAAAGCCAATCTAGGATCCTACCTCTGACCTGATGTTTGTGACGTAAAGCAGGACGAGTACCTTGCTTCCAACCTGATGGTTGTGACGTAAATCAAGATGATGTGATGAGACTAGCACTGAGCTTCCGACTGGATAGCTGTGACGTAAAGCCAATCTAGTAACCTGCTTTTGACCTGATGGTTGTGACGTAAAGCAGGACGAGTATCTTGCTTCCAACTTTATTGCTGTGACGTAAAG
>SNQJ01S0046510.1:25967-51942 GCA_010110895.2 Picea sitchensis
TTTTAGGATGGAGGTCAACCGTCTAGAGTCCTCCACCACCCTATAAACATCGTGTTTGACCACTTCCCAATAGGCTTTGAAGAATTCCACCGTGAAACCATCTAGACCTAGGGCTTTCCCATTGGGCATCTCCTGGATCACTTGACTAATTTCCTCCTTAGCTATGGGTTTGTTGAGGTTGTTATTTTTTTCCTCAGTGACTAGATGAGGGATGTTTTGCATTATCCTTTGGATGGCCTCCATTCAGTCTTTTTTGGGTTCCTGGGCTATCCCCTGAAAGTGACTTACCAGGGTATTTTCAATATCCTTGTGGGATTCTCGCTTGATCCCATCCTGATCCTTAATTTTCATGATTTTGTTGTGGGTTCTTCTGGCAATGGTTATTCTATGAAAAAACTTGGTATTCCTCTCTCCTTCCTTTAGCCATTTGATTCGGGACTTTTGGTGCCATAGAATTTCTTCCTGCTGGTCATTTCTCCCATTCCTGGGTCATTTGGATCTCTTCCTTTTTTCGATCCTCTGTATAGCCCTCTGCTATGTAAAACTCCTGGAGTCTTCTCATTCTGTCTTCAATATTTTTCTTCTCTTGGTTTATGTTGCCAAAAATTTCCTTGTTCTACTCCCCTGAGCTTGTATTTGATGTACTTTAGTTTCTTATAGAGTTTGAACATCTGTGTCCCTTGCTCCTATTGTTCTTCCCGCCACCACCGGGTGATGTTCTCCTTGAAGGTGGGGTGTTCTATCTAGAATTTCTCAAATCTGAATGGTCTATTCTTCGGGGTGGTTGGGAAGTCTGCTTCCAGTTGGATTGGCCAGTGATCAAACCCTCCCCAGGGAAGGATGCTACAATCTAAGGTTAATCCCTACATAATGATGGATTATGACACCAAGAATTTGTCTATTCTTGTCGCAACCTGATGTTGATTTATCTGTTTGTTGTTCCAAGTGAAATGTCCATTATTGGTTCTAATTTCCACCATCTTCGTTGTGTCTACGAATGTTGAGAAATATTCCGCATCTCTATCCAATCTCCTGGTGCCTCCTTTTTTCTCTGCAAGTGATTGGATGATATTGAAGTCCCCTGCTAGGATCCAGTGGAGATTGTTGGAGCAGGATTTTAGGTCTTCTAGGTCTAGAAGCATTCTTCTCTTATCCTCTAACATCTGGGGTCCATACACATTAGTGCATAGAATCATCTCCGTGTTTCCAATGATTTGCATGTTAACCGAAAGTGTGTGTCTGGTAGCCTCGACTGTGATTAGGTTCATTACTTCTGAGTTCCACAAGGTGAGGATACCTTCTGCCATCTGATGTCCTTCGACAACCAACATCCTGTACTTGCTCCATTGTTTTTTGTTGATTGTTTCCATTCTATCTATAATGCATTTTGTCTCTTGGATGAAACAAAGGTCTGGTTTCTCCTTCCTAAGTCTATTTCTAAGAATTCTCTTCTTTATTGGGATATTTAGGCCTCTTATATTCCATGTTATAATCTTGATATTAAACATGTTGGGGGGAGTTGGGAAAGATATTTTTTATTTTACCTGAGTTTATCAGCAAAGCTCGTAGTTCCTGTAAGGCTACACTGTTTAATTTCCTGCCTTTTTTCCTTCTCGTCTACTTGGGTAAGAGTTGTGGTTGTCTATCGCTCGCTTTGATTCCTAGGTGTCCTATCTCCCCGTGTGTGTGCTTGAGCCCTCTAGATTTAGCTTCCTCCCTTAGGAGGAACAGGTATTGGATGTGGTCTAGTTGCTCCACTGGTACATTGTCTACACCCTGCCTTTTCCATTACTCTAGTATGTTTGGGAGGTCGATCGCTTCCCTTTCYACATTGTCTCTGAGATATGGATMTTTCGTTCATACCTCTCTTGGAGTCATTTCTGTGTCTCCGTCTGCCTCCTGCATGGGGTGGGGGTACCTCTAGTTTCTCCATCCATAGGAGTTGTGCTACCCCCCTGTCCCATCTTTGTTCTTGGGCTATCTATGTCCTCATTTGTTGCGTGTTCCCTAGCTTCTTTATATTTTGTCTTTTCCTTTCCTCCTTCCTCCTCTGTGTTGGTCCTGCCACTTCCTTATGGTTTATTCCTTGCCTCAGGATTGCTCCATGTTGGGGTTTTACTTTGATTCTTGTTAGCTCTATTTCTATGGTTTGGTTTTATAAACCCATCCTCATCCTCTTGTAGTTTGGTGTTTTCCACTTCTTTTTTTTTAATGATTGGAAATTCTCTAATTATGTGTCCATGTTCGTGACATCTTCTGCATCTAAAGGGGATATGCTCATAGTCAATGTTTTGTATCCATTCCTCATCCCTAAATTCTAGGTTGATGACTTCTAGGAGTGCCCCCGACACATTCATCTCTATGCAGATTCTAGCATAGGATGTGTATCGTAAAATAAGACCATTGCTAATAACCATTAATAATAATATTAATAATCATTAATATTAATACATTAATAACCCTAAAAATATATTATTAATACATTATTCTTGACATGGTTAATTATTAATATTAATTAATAATTATTGTATAAAATGTATGTATGCATAATATACATACATACGGGTAAAGTGTCCCTTATATAATATAGTTAATTTATGTATATTAATAATAATTACTACCCCTTATATATTAATAATAAATTAAGACCATTGTTAATAACCATTAATATTAAGATTGATTGATATCACATTAACCCCTAATATTAATAATATAATAAAATATGAACCACTTTTGATTATAATAGTGTATTATTAATAACCCCAATCTTAATAATCCTAGTATGAGTGTGGGAGTGAGGGTGGGAGTGAATATTAGAAAAAACATATTAGTGGGGGTGTGGGGTAATATTAGATCAAACTTAATATGTTTTCTCTAATATTACTCCCAACCTTCATAATTGCAATTAAAATAACCCTAACCCTAGGATTTTTCTTAGTACAAACTCTAATGCACTCACCACATACACTTTTACAATTAATTTTAATTCATTTTAATTCAAAATTAAAGAATTAATGTGAGAAATCATTTTCCTTAAAGGATGACTAACTTCATATCTTCTTTATTAACTCATCAAAATATATTATAACCCTAACATTTGTCTTAATACAAACTCTAATGCAGTCACCACATACACCATACACTTTTGCAATTAATTTTAATTCAGTTTTTATTCAAAATTAAAGGATTAAGGTTAGAAATCATGTTCCTTAAAGGGTGATGACATTCATATATCCTTTATTAAATCCATCAAAAGATATTAAAAAAACTTTAAAACCAACTTGCAGTCACCACATACACTTTTTTTCATTTAATTTTAATTTAGCTTTTATTCAAAATTAAAGTATTAATATTAGATTTCATTTTAGGGCGACCACCTTAGTATCTTCTTTATTAACTCAAAATATATGAAAAAAAAACTTTAAAACCAGTGTGGTTTATGCAAACCAATGAGGTATGTGCGAATTAAATAAAACCAACTTATCTTCTTTATTAACTCAAAATATATGAAAAAAACTATAAAACCAGCATGCAAATCAATGCGGTATGTGCGAATTAAATAAAACCAACTTGGTTGAATCTTTACATTTCTTATGAAAAGAGTAATCACAAACTTAAACGTTTTTTTTTGGATTTTTGGCTTCGTGTTGGTTTCATCAGGAAATATATCTTCAAGCTCATTTATCTCCGCTACCATTGTAACGAGTCTCCTGTAGAACTCTTCAAATTCAAAATCTATTGAATAGTAGGGTGGAGACCAGAGCAGATTCCAGTGGGGAGATGATAGATCAATTAAATATAATAAACTCTCGTCTAAAGTAGTTGTATCTTCTGCAAAATAAAAACAAAAAATTTATTTGGTAATTGTATCTTCTGCCAAAGAAAAAGGAAAAAGATATTTGGTGATTGCTTGTCCGACAAATAAATTTTCATTTATGTTTCAATCTAGCCAGGGAATAATTAATGATTACATTAATATTCTCAAAACACATTGGTATTTTGTAGATCTTCTTATCATGCAAATCCATAAGAAGCATGCATGTCTTGTAAATTAAAAAATACATTGACATTTTGATGTTATTCCTATTATGCCCCCACATGGTTTGAAAATTCAAATTTTTGGACAAAAGCAAAAAGCAACCGGTGGTGATTTTCCTTTTCTAGAAAGTTCTATTAAGATTCATTGAACGAATACTAAGATCAAGATTGGAAATTCAAATTTTCATCCAAACCATAATGCAGATGTTGAATAGAAAATCCACATGATGGAGAGCAAAACTTTTGGCTTTCCATGCGACGTTGGGTAGTAAATTTTGTATGTTTCCATGGTAAATTCAATTCTTTTCAATGAGATCAAGATGCATATTACAATCCCAGGGTAACATCGGTGTAAAGTCAGAAAAAACAAATTAAACATAAAAGACATTTCAGACATAAGTTCAAATTCATCCCTTGGATGGGGTTTTTGTTAAGATCTAACGATGGATTAATAGAAGTGTCAAAGAATATTTTAAATTTACAGTTTTTTCTGGTATGATGCAACTGATTATTTACACCTCATGCATTTCAAATTTATTGCATAATTTTTACAAGTAGACCAGTAGAAAAAGTAATTTATAAAATATATAATATGAAATAAAGCAATTCGCTGAAGGACTTCACTTATTTCCAAAAAAATATTATTTATGACGATGATATGTATCTGTTTTTGTTTTTTTAATATTTTTTCAACTAAATATTTAATTTACTTGTTTTCAAATAAATAAATATTCAATTTACAATGGTATGTATTTGTTTTTGTTTTTTCAATATTTTTTTAACTAAATATTCAATTTAATTGTTTTCAAATAAATAAATATTCAATTTCAATTTACTTGTTTTCAAATAAATAAATATTCAATTTACAATAAATAAATATATTTATATTGAAGAATTATTTTTAAAAGTATGATAACTTACATGTTCATAGTGTGTTTTTAATCCTCGTAAAAAAAATAGGTATACAATTTACTTGTTTTATATAGATGCGTTTGCAAACAAACCATTCTACCAATGTGTTTTCCAAACAAACTATTTTACCTTCTTCAATATTAATTAAGTGTTTGTTTTTTATATTTTCTATAAATATTAATTATGTGTTTGTTTTCTATATTTCATATAAATTAAAAATCCATGTTAAATTAATTTATAATATAATATAATATTTTTCAAGTTTTTTTTCTAGATAAGAGTTGAACATGTCACTTGTGGGAATTGAACCTAGGTGGAAGGGAAACACCCTCGACACAAACCACTTGGGTTAAACCCAATTGAAAATTATCTATGTATTTCATTGCAACGACCCCATCGTTATGACTACAAGCGAAGCAGAAAGTGCATAATTTTTTTTTTTTTTTTAACAGGATGACAACCACGATTACAGCTAAACAACACATCTGACAGAAAGCACCACGCTCGCAGAATAGGCAACAGATAACTATGACTCCACGCACTGTCACAAGAGCAACTGGGCAAAACCTGCGTAAAACAACAAAGAGAAAAGACTGTCTGCCCGACACAAATATTACCACGCCTATAAGCTAAGGGACAACATCCCCATCCCAACACAACGACCTCGACTACCAGTTAACTAGAACCTCGATGGTGCACAGCCAAACGCATGAAGTCGTTCATCCTAAGCGCCAATAGTAAACTTACAATGGTCAACAACACCCACACAAAAATCACAGACCCCGACCAAGTTATCCTTCACCTCAATCCCTTAGGGCCCGCAATGATCCCCTCATCAGGAATCATGTTGTTCCCAGGTCATAGGCACGACTATAACCCTGGCGCTACATAACTTATCTGGACCAAGGACTCTAAATGAATCCAACGTGCTAGGAGTCATGTTACTGACAAGAAGACTACCGATCTAGGCACGCAATCGACAGGTCAAAAAGACGGCTATGACATTCATACAACACAATAATTTATCGTGCAAACAAAAACATATGGTCGATCAAATGATTAATAGGAAAACAAAGATCATTGCAACTATAATCCCAATCCCAAATTAGATAAATATATATCGCCTCCCTTAGAACTAAAACCACTATCTTGTAGAACTGAAACTATAAGTGTTTGTTGTTTTAAGTCACTAAGTAAAACTGAACCGGGTTGCTATCTTATCAATCTATTATCATTTAAAACTAGAACTGTAAGCCAAAGGTTTTGGTGCAACTGAACACCAAATTATTCACATAAAAGAATAATTTGTTTAAAAATATGTACATCACAATGCTACCACTACGGTTCAATAATAAAGATAACAACAATTTACATAATAAAGGAAACAACAATATAAATATTAAGGGTAAAAGCAATATAAATACAATCGTAAGGTAACAGTTGCTATACAAGAGTATGATGGCACTGTGCAACAAATTCGTTGTCTAGTAAGCACTCTCTAGTAACTAAGTCTCTGTCTACTTTAACTCATAACACCCTTGTCTATCATTTTAGTAATGCAGGGTTAAAAGTAATGTTGGCTATCAAATAGTATCGTTGTCTATCCAGTGTTTGTCTGGGATATAATGAATAGTACCACTGTCTCAGGTTGTCTAATAAATGCACGAAGATGTTTTCATAAAAGATTTCACAGGGTTCCCACATATATAATTTCATTACCATAAATCAATAAAACCATAACTAACATACTGTGAAAAACAATAGAGGCGAAAATGAAACTCTCACATGTGTAACTCTGCCCAATGAATTAGGAGGGATTGATTAACCAATGCGCCATCACACATGGATATCCACTGGAATTTATTACCAAACAACAAAAGAAAACAACACATACATATGGAATTTACCAGGCTGGAAATTATCAACTAAAAAAACGCAACACAATTATATCATTATCATCTCTGTTGGGAATCAAAACTAAAACGTAGACACATTTATATATATCGTCCTTCATTTTACCAGGATATCAAACAAAAATGCAGACACATTTATATATATTATCCTACATTCTGTCGGGATATCAAACAAAACGCAGACATAGATATTACGTTTTCAGCCTTGCTGGCATATCAAACTTAAAACACAGGCATATAAAAATATAAATCGAACTATTATCGCAGCCTTAACACGCAGGCATATAAATTCGAAATCGTAATAACGCAAACAGACATATATATATATCCTTATCAACAATAAGTAGCTCGTTGTCCTTCAATGTATTTCGCAGTCAGTTATATAAATGCGTTGTTCAACATATCCACATTAATATATCGGTAATTTATATGCAAAAACGTATTATATTCACGTTGTCCCATTCAAATTGCCTAGTTCTATTACACTCAACAGGGTAATGAATATCGCACTTATATTGTTGAGTTTGTCAATAAAAATCATAGTCCAAACCAATAAAAAAAAATGCCTCGAAATTGCGCTCAACAGGGTAATGATTGCAGTCCAAAAAAGGAAAGATTGCAGAGTATCCCAAGCATAAAAAAAACGTGTGAAGTAAAGAGACAAATTTGTTGTGCAAGCGTACCAATTCGCAGTCAAAAATAATAAACCTCCACCATTACTCAGGAGAGAAAAACGCTACCATATACAGTGAAAACGCCAAGTAAAGCTGCAGGGTAAATTTGCCATTGAGAAGTGAGAAAAACGCAGAGTATAATCGCCAAGGAGTGCATTAAATGCAGAGCTAACTATCCAGGAATATATTAAAAACACAGAGTCAAAAATTCCATGGATGGGTGTGTTGAAGTGCAGAGAATAAACGCATGCCAGATGTATGAAAACGCAAGGAAAAAATTGCCCTTAAAACAAATTAAAATGCATAGGAAAGTCGTTGGCCAGATGGGTCATAACGCAAGGTAAATTTGCCTTAAAACACAATGAAATTGCAGAGGAAAATTACAGTCAAGGTATTAAATTGCAGAGTGAAAATTCGCCAGTTTGTAAGGAATAAAATTTCAGAGTAAAAAGATAAGTAATTTGTCCATCAAGACGTAGGGAAAATCCAGATTTAAAAATTAGGGGATAGGAATGATAACAATGGTAGAATTACTCAACACAAGAAGGCACAATGACCATCACTCAGCCAAGAACAATCAACAGGGGTAGACAACTGAGCAAACACATCCTTCGCTCATCATCCACACACGGAAAATCAGGGCATTAGGATCTATAGGTCTATTAACACCGAAGTGACAATCGTTGACTCGGCTCCTGGCCGACTGCTCAAGCATGGACTGGTGATCTAGGGATGAGGACGAAGTAAAGAACAAATATTCACAATAAATCAATAAAATCAATAGGACAGTCACGACATTCAAGGATCGAGTGCCAAGGGAATCAAGTCAAGCAATGAGCTTAAGGCTATGAGGAATTTAAGTTCTCAATTAAAAATCCAAGTCAACATTTTCTTCACACAATTAAAGTACAGAAATGAAAGCGTAACGTCAATAGTAATCTACCATGCAAAATAAAAGCATGCGTAACGTAGCCCAAGTCATCCGCTCCGAGTCGTTGTTCCACACACTCCGTGCAGTTCCTACTTGCCAACCGATAAGACTTCACCGGTACCTCCCAGCCAATGCTAAGGGTACTCTTCTTCCCCCTTAGCCCCCTTGAGCCACAAAGGGGCCACACACCCTCACCAAAGAACAACTAGCTCCCAGCTCACCTCGCAAGGCCGAGCTACCACTCCTAACCGAGCTGGGTATCCCAACTCCCACAAGATAAGTCAGTCAAGTAAAAAATCCTGCAGCGTAATGTTACGCATGAAGGAAGAGATCCATCCTCCTCCTCCTCCCCCCTTTATATAGAGTTTCTAAGTCGTTTCTTTTCCAATTTCCCATTTAATTTATTGCTCAATAATTTAATTCAGAAAAACCCTCCCCGTAGATGTGTCACCCATCCCCTTCGTTGCACCGGAAATTAATTTCATTAATTGTTTAATTACTCCTATTTCACTGACCCACCTAAAAGAATTCCTAGAATCGCTTCTAGGTGTCCCCATATTCTCTTACACATTTTAATGACTTACCCCCTTACTAATTGATGCAAGAGCATTGTTAGCAAGTACACGTGGCAAGACATCTCAACGCCTGAAGACCAATTCGGAATCTCAAACGTTGACCGGTACTGCAATATTTTGAAGATGATAGAAAACAAAAGAAGAAAGATCACGCGTGTAGAGACAAAATGAGCACGTATGACCTGGGAGTTTAACCCTAGTCTTGATGTCACCGCAATTAGATAACAATTAGTTTATTTGTTTGTTTCCTTTTGTATGAAGAGAGAATTTGTACGCCCAAAAGGGGGTTTACTATAGTTATGAGCAAGTAGGAGTTGTGAACAATAGTTGTTCCTTTGAATTTTATTGTAACCATTTTCTTGATTCTGAATGAAGATAACAAAGGAAAATTGATCCAAATGTGTGAGACTGTTGTTGTCCATGATACTCTGTTATTGTTGTTTGTTTCAAGAATGAATGAATCTTACTACGAGTGTATGTAGCTTTGAAATGTTTGCATAGAATTTAATTCGCTTTTCTTCATGAGCGGTGCAAGGTGTACACACAATTCGCAAGGAGTGCATTGATAGGGTCTGTTTCGACTCGTAAAGCTCAGAAGAAATAGAGTAACATTTTCTTTGCAGGAAGTGAAAAGAAACTATCGCAGGGTGCGCACAGTCATCGTAAGAACTCAAATCTTGTGTAAATATCTATTGCAGAGAGTGCACAGACCTAGAATTTGATGAAGAGTCGAAGAAACTCCGTAAATAAGTCGAAGAACGAGAGCCAAGGAACGTCGGGAAGACGAGAAAGGATTATTTTCAAGAATCTTTGGATTTGAGTTTGACGAATTTCCAAGAAAAGCAAGAAGTGCTTGGGAGATCAAATCTTTGAGAAGATCAAGCTCAGGAGGAGTAACACTTTTCAAGAAGTGTGAACGAGATCCAAGAAGCGGACTTGCAGGAAGGACAAAGGTCAAAACCTTTGAATCTTTTCAAAAAATCTTCTAAGTCTAAAGAAAGCTTAAGCTCAGAGGGAAAGATCTGGACCATCTGATCAACATCCAAACAACGAGGAGAAAGCATAGAGAAAGAAAGATCTCAGTCGTTCGGTCTGAGCATAAACGAATCGTGGTCGTCCGACCAAGGTAAAGTGCACTAACTTTAAATCTTCGAAAGCACACAGGAGGAACAAAGTCATGAAATGCTGAAAAGATCTCAACCGTCCATCGTCAAGGAGGATGCATGGCGTGAGCTCAGAATTTCACTGACTTGTGACTTGAAGAAGTCAAAGCTCGAGCTACAAGAACTTGTGAAGTGTGAAATCGCGATACGATCATAGTTGTTGATCGAAGGAGGGAGCTGAACCGTAGGTCTGACCTTGTCGGGATTTCACAACTTGGGAAATCAGAGGCAAGAGTTCCAAGAACTCGCGATACGCAAAATAATGATATGATCCGAGTCGTCGGATGGAGGAGAGATCCAGACCGTTAATTGTCCAGAGGGAGATGAGACGCAAAGTCGCAAAATGCAAAATCGCGACGCACTTGAAAGATTGGCCCATGGTCACAACGAAGGGTCACATCAGTGAAAGAAAACCAAGGGACTAGCACACGCTAGGCTCCTATCGGGATTTTGGGAGTCAGGAGAGTCCTAGTGACTCACATGTAGAAGTTGCGAACTACTAAATCGTGATGCGCCTTTCGAATAGGCAATTGGTCACAGCCTTGGTCACATTAAAGGGAGGGCTTAACTAGGAGAGCTAGCGCCTAAGTATGCTAAGGTTTCCAAAGGTGTTAAAGAGAAGGTCATGGGTTCCATATAACATGCACTCTAAGGGAAAGAGGGACTGATAAGTGAATTTGAGGTTATTGAGGAGCCGAAGAGTTAGTCAGACTCAGTTTCTTGATCGATCCTAGACCGGGAGGTCGCATAGCCCTTAGGATAGGAGGGGGAGTCTGCATCAAGTGGTATCAGAGCTGATTTTCGTCTGTAGATTTTAGGCGAAGGAGATAAAGGAGATAAAGGAGACAAAAGAACTCGAAGTTGTACTCTGTGTGTGATAGATGGTCAACACAATGCCACAATGAGACGAGGAGAGCCACCATTAGCCAATCGTGTTGTAGAAAGAGAGATGTGAGAACTTTGTGCAAGGCTGGAAGCGATGGAAGCAGCGCAGAGAAGAGAACCCGATGCCGGAGACGTCAATGATGAAGATAGTGAAGATGTAGAAGCTGAAGAAGTCGCAGGAGAACACATTTTCTGATGAACGCTTGCTAAGAGCAGTCGTTAGATTGGGAGCTAGAGCCAAGATAGAGGTCCCAATGTATGAAGGCAATTTAGATGTTGAGGAACTTCTGGATTGGATAAGGTCCATGGACAAATATTTTGATTATGAAGATGTCGATGGGGAGAAAAGGGTGAGACATGTTGTCACCAGGCTTAAAGGAGATGTAACACTGTGGTGGGATGAACTATAGGTTGAAAGGCGAAGTAGAGGCAAACATAAGATAAAGAATTGGGACAAAATGGTGGTCAAGTTGAAGGCTAAATTCATGCCAAAATATTATTAGATCAATCTGTTCAAGAAGATGCAGAACCTGAGACAGAAGGGTATGAAAGTCGAAGAATACACAAAAGAGTTCTATAAGATAAACATCAGAGTTGGACAAAGAGAAAGGGATGAAGAAAAAGTTGTCAGGTATATAAATGGCCTAAGGTATGAAATCCAGGATGAGATCAACATGATGTCAGTAAGGACAGGGGAGGATGCTTATCAGTTCACGCTAAAGGAAAAAAAGAAGTTGGCCAGAAAATAAAGCTAGTGAGGTAGGGGTAAAATCTCATCCCCGAACAAAGGCAAGGGAGTTTCCCATGACAAAGTGCATAATTCCAAAGACGAGGCTGAAACTCCACACAGTCACTCGGAAAGAGGCAGATGTTCTGAGGAAGATAGGGTGGTGGAAGAAACTCTTATAGAGGAAGAGGTAGAGGAGGAATAAGATGTTATGTCTATGGAAAGACAGGGCACATGTCTTGGGAATGCCCCAAGAAGAAGAAAGAGGGAGGAGAAGCACACATTTCAAAAGCACAAATAGGGAATGTTGAAGCAGAGGGAGCCGAAGATGGAACATCCCTGACGATGAGAAAGGTTATGTTAAAACCAGAGGCAGAAGTTAAAAAGCCAATACAGAGGAACAATCTATTCAGGACATCTTGCAAAACTAAAGATAGAGTATGCAAGGTGATAATTGACAATGGGAGCACTAATAACTTAGTATCCACAGAGATGGTGGAGAAATTGGAGCTGGAGAAATTGGAGCCAGAAAAATTTGAAGATGATAAATCTCCATAAGTCTTGGTAATGGAACTCTGTAGTTTGAAAATGAACCCTAAAGAAAATGTTAAATACTTTAACCAGAGATTCCTAACGCTAAAAAACAAGATCCATGTAGATTCGATCCCTGCAGAAAACTTGATTGTTGCATATTATACTAAGGCCCTGCATAACAACATAGTCATATGGGTTAAAAGGTCCAAAAAGAACACATTATTAGAAGCCTTTGAGGAGGCAGTCCTGATTGAGAAAGACATTCTGAGCTTAAAAGATAATCTAAGTAGTGAGGTTGAAACAACTTCATCTTCTAAAAGGAAAATAGAAATTCTCACTAGGCCTCCTCAAGCTAAAATTCAACAAGAAACATTAGACTTGGAGAGTTTGCAGAAAGCTTTCCAGAAATTATCCAATCAGGTTGTTGAATTGAAAATATCTGTTGGGGATGAATCTACAAGTAAAGGAGGTTTCAGACCACCTTTTAGAAAACCTTTTCCTCCAAACTGGTCCAACCCAACCACAGAAAGTCTAAACTTCGAAGGTCTACAATATGCTTTGCAAACAATATTGGAAGCACATGACAATTATGTTTCTACTCCACCTGAGAATCATGATGATACAGGTGAAGGAGAAACACCTGATGAGGAGGATTCCTCTCCCCCCATTTTCGGACACTTGTCGGACAACATCTTTCAAGCAAACTTTGAAATTGTCCATCCCTATAACACTAGAAGTAAAACACAAAACAAGCCTTCACCCAAAACAAGTAAAAATGCGGTTTCAAAACAACCAAGCAAATTGAAACGAGACAAAACCATGCTGCCCCAGTTTTAGAGTATGATTTAGTTGAAGATCTTAAAAAATTAAGGGAAAATATTTCAGTTTTTGAATTGTTGAAATTTCAACTTATCCTACAGAAAATGCTCCAAAGCATTGCTGAAAATAATAAAAAGAATGATTTTATCAACAAGAAATCAATAGAAACTGACTTAAATAAAGCTAAAGATGTCCCAGGTAAAAACTCATCGGAAAACCAGGATAAAAGGGACTCATCGAAAAAAACTGTAGGAAACTTAGATAAAACTGTTTCAGGTACAACAATAAAAAAATCAACAGAATTTTGTTGTTTCTACACGAAAAAATGTGTCTCATTTTTTATTAACTTTCAAAATTTTCAATAGGAATGTACATAACTGTATGGTTGATTTTGGCTCCTCGTCAAATGTGATACTTTTGTCTGCGTGCCAGAAAATTAACTCTAAGGTGAAACCTTATGATTTAAACATCATTCAGTTAGATCGAATCCCAAGGTTCACCAAGTAATTGATATTATTGTTGTCGGCATTCCTGAAGTATATGGTCAGTTTTTTTAGTAGAGATTGGTTAGAACAGTTACATGGCTATTTTTCTATAGAATGGTCTCATTTATGGCTGCCAAAAAATGGACAGCCCAACAAGATCAGAATAAACAGGGAACGTTACTTCAAGTACACTGTGATGGATCTAAACGACCCAAATGAGCCTTTTATTATTGCTACAAATTCTATTTAGATGCAGGGAATGAATACTTTTTTTGGTAATTTCATGACTGAAATTTCCTCCATCACCGACCCAAAGCAACGATCTGAAGTAACAACCTATACTCAGGCAACAACTTCACCAAGTACACTGAACATTGCTAATGATGAACAAATCCGTTCCTTATATTTTGATGGATCCAAATCCCGGGAAAGGGCAGGTGTTGGTTGTGTGCTTATCGATCCCATAGGTAAAAAAACATTTATTTCCTATCGGTTGGAGTTTGAATGTACTAACAACACAACAGAATACGAAGCACTTCTGCAAGGACTAAGGAAAGCACTGGATATGGACGTGCAAAAACTAGTAATATTCTGTGACTCTGAAATCATAGTCATACAGGTAAGAAATGCAATATATTGTTTATCACCACATTTGGAGAATTACCAAACCGAGGTATGGGGATTAATGCACAAATTTCCATCATTTAATATAAATTCCATTCCTAGGACAAGTAATTCATAAGTTGATTTATTGGCTAAGGTTGCTTCTAAATTGTTGCCTGCTGAAGGTCTTTCTCCTAACGCATTCTCAATCAAATTATTATTCAGGCCATCGATTCCTGACAAAATCACAAATTGGGGAGTATTTGATGATGATCAAAAGATCATAATTTTTTTGCATATGGAAGACACCTTCCAGGATGCAATAATCGATGAAAGCACTCATGACGAAAATCTCCAGGATTTCACGGTAATATCCAATCCTCGATCTCCAGAATCATCATCCGAGCTGGTAAAATCTATCCCCAAATCTGTTGTTATATTAGAGAAATTTTATGACCTACATGAAAAGTTTAGAGGGGTAGTCAATTGCAAAACAAACAGTTCCTCTTTGTTGTATGAAACTGTAAACTTAGGAACGCGGATAGTCCTCAAAATATCAGTCTGGGAAAAGGGTGTTATGAACAAGAAAAGCTTGCTTTTATAAAATTGTTCAAAGAATTTAAAGATGAATTTTCTTGGACATATGACGATTTAAATACTTTCAACCCAAACATAATACAACATGCAATTCCTATGAAACCCCAAACCCAACTTTTTCAACAAAAATTGAGGAAAATGCATCTGAAATTAGAACCTATTGTAAAAAAGGAACTAAATAAATTACTCACTACCAAGATCATTTTTCCAGTCTGGTATACTCAATGGGTATTGAACCTAGTCCCAGTAAGGAAGAAGAGTGGATAAATTTGACTTTCGCAATTTAAACTGAGTCTCTGATAAAGGCAATTACTCTGTTCCTCCAATGGAAAAAAATTTGCAACAAGTATCTGGTTCTGAAAGACTATCTTTATTAGATGGTTTCTTAAGATATAACTAGGTCCTTATATCTCCTTCATATCAGCTAAAACCCACGTTTAGTACCCCGTGGGGCACCTATGCCTACAGAAAAATCCCTTTCGGATTGATAAATGTTGGTGCCACTTTCCAGAGGGCAGTGGACATTTCTTTTTGTGGCCTTATTAATCAGTCAGTTGTGGTCTATCTGGACGATGTCACTGTCTTTTCCAAAAACAAGAAAGATCACATGTCTCATATTAGGGTTGTGTTAGAACGATGTCACAAGTTCGACATTTCACTGAATCCCAAAAAATCAGTCTTTGCAGTAGAACAAGGGAAATTGATTGGGTTTATAGTTTCTAAGTATGGAATGATAATTTACCCTGAAAGAACCCAAGCCCTTTCCAACCTCCCCCCTCCTTCCAAAAGGGCCATGCAATCCTTTTTGGGTAAAATCAATTTTGTCAGACGATTTGTCCCAATTTTTTCTGAGATGGTTAGACCTCTACAAAATATGATAAAAAGGGATGCCCTTTATAAATGGGGATCACAAGAGAGTCAAGCTTTTGATTCTATCAGAAAAACTATAACTGGGGCACCTTTCTTGATGAGCCCTGATTTTTCCTAGGATTTCACATTATATACTTTTGCATCTGACAAATCTTATGTTGATGTGCTCACACCGAAAAATGCTGAAAGAAATGTGATACCCATCTCATTTATGAGATCCTCCTTTAAAGGAGCAGAACTAAATTACCTCGCGGTAGATCAGCAGGCGTACACTGTTTTTAAATCTGTGAAACATTTCAGGTCTTACCTGTTAAAATCCATGACAAAAATTGTTGTTCCTTACCCTGCTGTGAGAAATATGTTAGTATAGAAAGAGCTGGGAGAGAAAAGGGAAAATTGGATGACACCATTTCAAGAATATGACCTCGAAATAGTACCTGCCCAAATCATTAGAGGTTAAGGCCTTTGTAAATTGGTGGTTGATTCAGTTGACAAGTTAGAAAGGAAAATAAATAAATCAACTGTAAATCAACATGATGAAAAACAAATCTATTGTGCACAAACTATGACCAATTCATGGCATGAGAATATTAGATTTTATTTGCTGCTGAATCTACTCTTTGTAATATTGATTCAAAAAACAAAAGAGCACTAAGACTTAAATCTGCATCTTTCCAATTAGTTAATGATATATTATTTCGAAAGAATTTTGACGGTGTTTATCTGCGTTGTTTAGAAAAAGAGGAATCTGAAAGGGTGTTGGCTGAACTTCAATCCGGTGATGCTGGTGGTCATTTTGGTGGAGACACCACTATCCACAAAGTGCTAAGGGTTGGATACTATTGGTCTGCCTTTTTTAAGGATGCTCATACTCTGTCCTGCAAGTGTATAATATGTCAAAAGGCGACAGGACGGGTGAAAAAGGAATATTTTCCTTTACAACCTGTTATGTGTTAAAGTTTAAGCTATTATTAGGTTACCTTTCGATTTACTAAATAACAATAACATAGATAGGATCACTGAGAGAAACACAATCACAATATACACAAAATTTATCCTGGGAAACCCTCATGGGGAAGAAAACCCAACAAAACTTCCTTAATATAGATAGCCAATACAATGCCAAGACAATGAACCAAACAACACAGAAATTCCTCTCCCAAGGATGCGCCTCTCTCTCTCTCTTCTTTCTTCCAGTAACTGATAACTGCAGCATCCTTCAATACTTTTGCACTAGATGAGTGAGATGAGTGAGTGTCCAAATGAGGCGCTGGCCTCTCTTATTTATACAATCTGGCAGGTGTTGAACTAAGGTGTCTTTTCACTAGCATAGCCGACTTCTCAATATGGGTGGTTAGAACCAATTTAATTTGCCTGGGGGCCAACTTCTTACTTTGAATATTACAATTAGGGTTTGACCAATCCGTAAAAGGGGATTTGGCCAATTACAATGCCCGACATGATCAATCCACAAAACGGGATTGATCTAATCAATAGTAAATATATTTTATCTTTTACTTTATCCACAAAAGGGAATAAGAATATTCTTTGCAATTACACAATATTTTAACATTACGGTAGACACACCTTTTCAGAAGTGGGGACTAGACATTATAGGACCAATCAATCCCCCTTCCTCACAACAACACAAGTACATTCTCACGAAAACAGACTATTTAAGAGATGGTCTCAAGATTTACCATTAAAAGTGATCAATACAAATAAGGTAGTGTCGTTTCTGAACTCCCATAGTATCACTTGATTCGGAATTCCTGAATGTTTGGTTTTTGACAATGCTTCTTATTTTTCTTCCCTAGATATGAATGTTTTCGCTCTGGAAAAAAGGATTAAACTAAAGTACTATGCCAGCTATTACCCTCAAGAGAACGATTTGGTCAAGTCAACAAATAAGAATCTCATCAAGATTATAAAAAGGACAGTGTCAGAAAACCACAAGAATTGGCACAATGCATTGTACAAAGCACTTTGGACTAATAGGGTAACTCCAAAATCCTTCATTGGTAATTCTCCTTTCTTCCTCATTTACAGAAGAGAATCCATCCTCCCTCTGTTAGCACTAAGACCTTCATCTACAAAATTGGCATAAGACATTAGTCAAATTTATTCCTGGAAAGTCACCATCGAAAGTACTACCTAATCTCCTAAGACTGGTGTAGCGATGGCACTGTGTAATTCCACAGTGTGCTACCAAATCTCTTGGGCGCTGTGAATTTCACAGTGCGCTATCAAATCTCATGGGCACTATGAATTTCACAATGTGCTACCAAATCTGGATCGGTGCTACCGAAATTATGGGCCCGTTTGGAGGAGACACTACACAAGCTCGCTACCCAACACACTACCAAATGATGCTACCAACAAACGCCTAGATTCAAGGAGTTCGATTTATCATTCTAGTGAGTGGATGATGATGTGGAGAAGAGAAAGGATTACAGGTGGTAGTATGATGACAACGTTTAACTACTGGAGGACTCTTGGCAATGGAAAGGACTGCACAACAAAGATGACCGTGTCATTTAAATCATGTTGGATTGGTTGCCTACACGACTCCTTTTTTGTAGTAGTTTGTTAATAACTATTAGCATAGGTGTTTGATTGATAGTTGTTGTTGGAGAATCCAATGTGAGAATGGCCAGCTCACACCTCTAGTTGTTGCCTTTCCTTTTTGTTATAAATCCATATTCCAAATGAAGAAAAGAGGAGGCCGAGAGGCTCTATTTTTGTACTTTGATATATTAATTTGAAGATAGCCTATCTTATCATTTTTTGTGTTAAGAATTCATTTGCAGAAGGAAGTGATGTTTAGCTATGTTTTTTCTTTGTTTTGACTCTTAAGCTTTGTTCTTCTTCAACAAAAAGTGTGAGAGGGTTGCTTAGGAGGATCTTTTGAGATCTTCTACCTTGTGTGTTGCTAAATCTCTTCTAAAAAGGATCTTCAGATTATGATTCTTCTTCTACTGTATATATGGTATGCTTGAAAAGGATTTTCATGTCTCTCTGTTTGCAGTGCTATGTTTTCTCATAAAACTCTTCCACGTCAAATCCTTGAAAGTCTAAACATTGCTTTTGGATGATATGTTTTGTTGCATATGGAAGATGATTTGCAGGGATAGATTCATATGATTTGTCAAATCAAGCAAATGGCTTCATCCCTACCCCTCTCATAATTTCAAAATCAACTTTCTTTTCGTATTTCTTGATGTGTAAGGCTTACCCCTATGCATTCATGGGATGACTCCTTGCGCTAACATTTTTGGTTTCGTTGTCGGGGACAGATTTGATCAAATTGAAAATCTCCCTGGGAAGAATGACATTGCACAGCTCCAGCTTCAGATGGTGACTGAAGTTGGACACCTTCAAGACTGCACATTCACCATGGCTATCTTGTCGATGAGGTTTGCCCCACTCAATTTCTCAACCATAGATGATTTTCCACATCATGTGCCTCTTATTGATGAATGGAAAGATATGATGCTCAGATTTTATGAAGGTGAGGATGACAACCTTGTTGAGCATGCTCAAGAATTTCATGCTTTGATGCAGCAACTTGACATCCATCATGAAGATATATTGATGAAAATGTTCATGTATTCATTGGATGGGGATGCACGTAAATGGTATTTCTCGTTACCTCCTTCCATAATTTCATCCTTGAAGGATTTCCACAGAGTATTCAATGAACACTGCAAAAGGTTTTGTCCCTCTGAAAGTATTTGTCATAATTGTTGTCAGGGATATGTAGAATGTTCTCAAGATTTGTTAGATTGATCTATTGAATATAAAGATGAAAATGATTTTATTCGTTGTCCAAATGAAAGTATAAATAATACTCTTGTATTCAGAGAGGACAACATTCATAACTTTGTTTCTGATGAAAATCATGTGTATGAACAACTAGAAGCAACAGTTATTGTTGTTCCTGAAATGGATATTTTTAACAATTATATTCTTGATGAAATTATTGTTTTAGAGGTTGATCATAGGTATGAAGGGCAACCCGTTTTTAATGAATATTCTAGTGATGATGAGCAGCAAGCTTATCCTATATTTGATCATTATGAAGACAGGGAGTATGATGCAGAGGTTGGACTTGTCATAGAAGAAAAAACCCAAAGATTTGACCAAGAGCAGCCCTTAGTTGAGGCACGTGAAGAGATCGTTTATACACAGCCAGAAGTAAATCAACAGTCATCAATGGATCAACAGACACCTACGTCAATCCTTCTTCCACCTGTACCCACAGTTTACAGTAAGCAACTTGAAGTGGAAAAAGAAATATGCTATCAGTCCCATGTGTTTTGTCACCATTTTCATGACCCTGTAGGGGCGTATATGGAGTTGTATTTCTCAAATGTTTTGGAACCCATAAACTTTATTGTGTCAGCAACAGTCAGAGGAGATATAGGAAATGTTTTCAAACCACTATCATATTCAGCTTGTCTGTTGTCAATCATTGGCATTATAAAGACTCATGTTAGAAAGTTGTTTGAATGGCTTTGGTGGAAGTTTGCCTTCACCTAGCCCATTGTAAAATTCAATTAGCTTAGGTTTTGTACATAAATAAGCTCCATCAAGAGCAGGTGTGTTTGCTTTCTGTTTGTAAGTAGAGTAATATAAGTTGTCAATATGTTGTCTTCAGCACGATGCATAAGAGAATGAATCCATAACCCAACACTAAGGCACTAGATCTACGAAAGGAGTTCTTAGAGCCTCATAGGGAGGACTCTATCCCCCATGAAGCCTGATGTTAGCACCAAGACCTGCATCTACAAAATTGTCGTAAGACATTAGTCAGATTTATTCCTGGAAAGTCACTCTCGAAAGTACTACCTAATCTCCTAAGACTGGTGTAGCGATGGCGCTACTTAATTCCACAGTGTGTTACCAAATCTCCTGGGCGCTGTGAATTTCACAATGCGCTACCAAATATGGATCGGCACTACAAAATATGGATCGGCTCGTTTGGAGGAGACGCTACACAAGCTCGCTACCCAACACTCTACCAAACGACGCTACCAACAAACACCTGGATTCAAGGAGTTCGAGTTATCATTTTGGTCAGTAGTAGATGATGGGGAGAAGAGAAAGGATTATAGGTGGCAGCATGATGACAATGTTTAACAACTGGAGGACAGTTGGAAATGGAAAGGAATGCGCAACAAAGACGACTGCGTCATTTAAATCATGTTGGATTGGTTGCCTACACGACTCCTTTTTTGTAGCAGTTTGTTAATAACTATTAGCATAGGTGTTCGATTGATAGTTGTTGTTGGAGAATCCGATGTGAGGAAGGCCCAGCTCGCACCTCTAGCTGTTTCCTTTCCTTTTTGTTATAAATCCATGTTCCAAATGAAGAAAAGAGGAGGTCGAGAGGCTCGGTTTTTGTACTTTGATGGATTAATTTGAAGATAGCATATCTTATCATTTTATGTGTTAAGAATTCATTTTCAGAAGGAAGTGATGTTTAGCAATGTTTTTTCTTTGTTTTGACTCTTAAGCTTTGTTCTTATTTAACAACAAGTGTGAGAGGGTTTCTTAGGAGGATCCTTTGAGATCTTCTACCTTGTGTGTTTCTAAATATCTTCTGAAAAGGATCTTCATATTATGATTCTTCTTCCACTGTATAAATAGTATGCTTGAAAAAAAAATTCATGTCTTTCTGTTTGCAGTTCTAGGTTTTTTCATAAAAGTCTTCCACCTGAAAGCCTTGAAAGGTTGAGCATTGCTTTTGGATGATCTGTTTTTCTACATATGGAAGATGATTTGCAGGGATAGATTCATATGATTTGTCAAGTCAAACATATAGCTTCAGCCCTACCTCTCTCATAATTTCAAAATCAACTTTATTTTCGTATTTATTGATGTGTAAGGCTTACCCCTATGCAGTCATGGGGTGAATCCTTGCACTAACAGCCTCCACGTGTATTTCTTCCTTCTCTATAATTGTCACAGAAAGTTCAAGAAGACGAATGTCCCCCTCTAGAAAATTGGATAAACACTCTCTTAAAATTGGGAGAGGTAAGGACGCGGGGAAAACATAAATTGGATCAACACCAATAAATTGTAAAGAGTTGGTTTGATACAAGTTCATCATCTGAAAGAAATTTTAATGTAGGGGATTTGGTCCTCAAGTGGGACAAAGTGCACGAGAATAAAGGAGAACACACCAAGTTCCAAAACATGTGGCTGGGGCCTTATGTCATTTCTGAAAAATTAGGTCCTAGTTCTTTTCGATTACACAACTTAGAGGGACAACCAAACACTTTTCCAATGAATGGCCAATCTTTGGAAAAGTACTTCACTTGAGAAAAACAGATTCACCCCCTTGTAAATATTTTAATTTTTCTTTTGTTTTTTGTTTTTTGTTTTTGGTTCTTTTCATTTTGTGTGTTTTATTACGTTTTCTAGAAAATTATGTTTGAATCATCAATTCATCATTGACGGGAATTGTATCTTTCATTATGCAACAATTGATAACAGTTCGAGCATATGAACAGTAAATCCTAAAATCAGATCAGTGAAGGTAAGTTTTTGTCTAGTCAGCGTTCCCGGTTTTTCATTGAAATTATAGGAAAACACGATTATCTTTAAAATCTTCTAACATCGTCCCTGTTTTAATGAGAAAAACTCATAGTGCTTTCCCATTCCAGAGATTATTTCTTAACTGAAATCTTAATGTCCAAATTATGATGAAAGTCATCAGAATGAGAAAGTAATTCTTAAAGATCGATCCTATCATTGCCTGGATATTAAATCTTTAGTATCACCCCACTCTCTTGATATCACAAAGTTTATGAAAATATTATAAACATTTTTAGAGAGTTGGAAGCACTGTAATGTGTGGGAATTGTGTGTAAATTCGTCGAGATTCTAAACAAGTCTGCTGGTAGTGGGTAAATGCACACATGATGCCAAGACAACTTCATCGGGGTACTGAACAGGCATGTTGGCAACGAAGCAATGTCGGGTTCAAAGATCCTCAGTTATGTTTTGAAATTTAGATCAGATGTCAAGATGCTTTTATCACAAATGGACAACTCTTGGATGGGATAGGAGTACCAAAGTGGGTTAAATGACATCCATGTCGAGGCTATAGACGCCCGCTGGAAGCAGTGGCCCTGTCAGCAGTATTGGAGTTATCTGTGTAAAAATCATTAGCCCTGTGATCGAAACGTGATACTAAATTACATTTTTTGGACAGAACTTCATCCAACACTATGATTATGTTATTTTTTCTGAGTTATTGTCAAAACGCTTGATCTATCATTTAATTGTTTCTAATAATTATTTTTGAGTCATTTGTTCCATGATTTAAAGTTCTGATGATGCAGATATAATTGCTTCGCCCACCGTCTCACCATTGTTGGTAGCCAACAATTCTTGTCAAATTTTATCATGGTAAAATGTCATCGTCAAGGGATAAAAATTTATGTAGCTGCCTCCTCCTTGCAAGCATTTTTTTTTTATCTTTGATTTTGGAAAAGTTCACTGGACTAGTTGTTTGTATGAGTTTATTATTTTTTCTATCGTTCTCCTTGTTCAATTTCATGACTGAAAGCATGAAATTTGAAGAAGTTTTGGTTTGAGAGCATTATACAGTTATGGGGTTTTTCCTTTACAAAATTGGATAACATTTTGCGAATCTAATGTTCTTATAAACCCCATAACATGTGAATTTATCATTTTATTGGTTGACCACTCACCATAACGTTTGATTTATTCCACCTTGGGGGGTTATGACTTAGTCATTTCTAGCCTTGATCATTTGGTTTTCACATTGACATATGTTTGATTGTGCAACTAGCAGAACCTTGGGTGAATTCGAAATATGAATACTACCCCTAGCAGTCGTATCACGATCTTGTCATCCTTGTACAAGACCGACATACTTACATTAAACATCACCCTTTGTCCTACATATCTCATGCTTTCATTCATTGTTGTAAGTGGTAAGTTGTGGTGCTTTGGGTTTGGCATTCATTTCTCAGAGTGGTCTCCTACTTTGCACGTCCTCTAGTTACTGCCTACTCAAATCTCTAAATGGTTGTTATGGTAGCCTACTGAAACCTTAGGTATCAGGTTCCTCTTGAGTATGCATACCTCATCCTAATTTTCATGTGTTGGAGAACACAACCTGTCTCTCGATACCCTTGATGTTTCTATGTGAACATATCAATGGCACCCGTGGTGAGAATCGATCCCAATGGTTTGCAAGCCCTCCTCTCTCATGATGATGCCATGGACGACATTGTGGCGTATGGTTGGGATGGTTTCATCAGACGGTTTGAGGGTTTCAACCTTGTTGTGGCCCAAGATTTCGCTCAGACTTTTGATGGCACCAGGGCTAAGATTGGGGATTTGCAGCTAGAGGTGACCGAGATTTCCATCGAAGAAGCTACAGAACTATCCCAAGAGGGAGATTGATGGTTTAAAAACACCAAAATCGAAGGCGTACCCTGGAATTTACTCATGGCCTCCAAGAAATCGTTTTGTTGTCCAAAAGGTACACCAATTTCTCTTTTCAAACCCCAATGGAATGGCTTGCTCTTAATGTTGAAGCAATATGTTACCTGTGAAGGTAGATTTACTACCTTGTCACATCATTTATTCAATTTGGGGTGTAGGTGCAGTTCTACAAAATCCGTCGCGAGATCCACATTATGTTTGAGATTTAAATGCAATCGTAGGTTGGTGGCGCAGGCGCAGGCTATAATATGGTTCATCGTCGATTTCAAATTCTCGTTGTCCGATCGGCGCACGGGGTAGCAACATATGCAAATTGAAACATTAATGGGCATATTAAATGGTAGAATTCAATCTTACGGTGTGTTGAAAATGTCCCATCATTCCGCTAATTTAACGGGTGGATTGGAAGTCGACGCTTTTCTTTAGAAAATGTTCATTGGTATCTCTTGGAAAAAACTCTGACGTCGATCCATCTTATCGTACAGTGGAAATGTTGACTTGGAAGTGTGACTAGGACATGAGGGAAACCTAAGGTGACTTGGGATGAAACTAGGTCGTACAAAATACCTACACGGCAAAGACACATGGTGTTTGAGATTGTCGTCTTCAATTAATCGTGTTATTCAGAATCAAGGATTTTCATCAGACAAGTGTTTTAACAAATAGGTCATACCCTGTCGATGCCGAAAAAGTATCAAGGATCGATGATCGAGGATAAGTTTAAACTAGTGTTCCCAGATTACCCCCCTTGAAACTTGTTGATGCCGAAAATGCGTTGGGGATCGGTGATCGGCGATGTGTCAATGCGAAAATTTTCCATGATTTAAATCTTTGAGACTACAACGACCCCAAACAAACGTATCAGTAATTGGCTATTAGAGGTTCATCATGGCCCAATTCAATCTTTATCCCTTTCATATTTCGCCGACGCCGATGGGAAATCAGTCATTTCTTCAATCTTCTTCGCAAACAACCAGCACAATTCTACTATGATTTTTACTGATGTTGATGATACATCGAGGATCAATGATTATTGTTACTATGTGGTCATTTTACTTGCTCGGATTTTGCCGACGCCGAACATAAGCACATGGATCACAATTTTAGCTGTAAATTCTTAGTTAAAATGCCAAGCTCTTCTTAGACACAAAGGATTCACTTTGACAGGCTCAAATAAATCCAACTTGATCGATGATGAGACATGAAAACAAAATTAGCAATCCCTCCACAACAGACTCAATTCAAAAATCAGAGCAAAAGAAAACAAGTGGTACCCAAAAGAGAAAAAAAAATCATATAAGATTTTAGGGTGTGTTGAGCGCTCAACATAGCCACCTTCCAGTTGTAGCCGAAGAACATAGGGGGTTGTAACCTCCTTCTGGTTGTAGCCAGAGAATTGGAGAGTTTGAGCTTCCCTAAGGTTGTATCCTCAGAATCTACGGGGTGAGAACCTCCTTCCATTTGTAGCTGGAGAATTGGAAGTTTGTGCCTCCTTGAACGTAGTTCTTGACATATAAGAAAAGCATTTCGTGGTTTTCTCCCACATTGGGTTTCCATGTAAATATTGGTGTACTATGCATTGTGTGGATGTGTTTGTTATTGTTTATTATGCATTGATGAATGTTAATGCTTATGATAAAGTAAGATATTGATGATGAACAAATGAAAATGGTTGAATAAGTAAAATAATATACATTGTGGTTTAAAGGATTAATAATTGATATAATTGTTCATTACTTATTCACCCCCCCCCCCAGTAATA
>SNQJ01S0046511.1:21428-45851 GCA_010110895.2 Picea sitchensis
AACCATATCCATTGGGATGGATATGTGGGGATAATAATTTACAAGTAACCAAGCAATGTAAAATCAAGTTTGCAATCACTTCTAACTATGTTGATGAAGTAGAGCTTGATATAGTGCCACTGGACATATGTGGAATTGTACTACGAAGCCCATACTTTTATGATAGGAAAACTATATTCTATAGGGATGAAAATAAGTATTTCTTCAAGAAATATGGGAAAGAGTACATTGTTTGTGCTCATCGCATGAAAACTAATAGATCTTTTGTAGCTACAGGATAGTTAAAAGGAATGGTAAATGCAAGAAAAAGTTTAACACTTATGTCTGTAACAAAAAAGGAAGTTAGTGATGTTGAACATGAGATGATTCCATATGTTTCTAACAGTCATGAAGTGTCACCAGGGGTACAGAATGAGGTTTAGCTGCATACTTTGGTTATTGTTCCTATGCAGAAGGGGAAGCATGTTTTGTCATTTTCATTCGCATACTCAATATTGTTGTTTAGTTTGATGCTATTCAGTGGTGTATGGTTGCAAAATGCGACAAAGAATGTAGATGATTGTGCAATTGATGGGATGATTACTTTGATAAACAATGCTATCTCATTTTTCATGTTTGTTGTGATTGGTCAGGTGATTATTGTCCAAGCAGAAGGGATGGATGATACCAGACAAGTGGGGAAGAAGTACCCTCACTTCTTACCTGAGTAAAAGCAGAATTTTGGTGGTCCAAAAGCTCCCAAAGTGGGGAGGAATGATCCAGGAGGCTCCCCAGGCTCAGAAAATGCTCAAAAATGAAAGTTCTCATAATTGAGTGAAACTAATTCCATTACGATCATCTCATCACATTGATTCCAACCATATTTTTACTTTCTCAAATGGGCTATGTATGAGAGAGTTATCACATTCTGATCAGATTCTCAAACAACTAAAAAGTCAAAGGTCAGTTGGCAAAAAGTCAATGAGGACATCATCATGACATCAACATGACATCAGCAAAGCTATTTAATGATGTTGATTTGGCAGAAGTAGGGGTTGAAAAGTGGTGACCTGTGACTGGAAAAATGTGACAGACTTGGACCAATACAGTTTGGACATGTGGTAAAGATTTGGCAAATGTGGTGGTGCCACGTGGCCCAGGCATGGGCAGCCATGTGTCACCCACTCAGAGCACGTGTAGCAAGTTCTAAAAAATTTTGGGGGTCCATGGGTTTTGAACCCACGACCACCCACCAAGCCAGCACTTTGGGACAGCCCTTTTACCAATGCACCACAATTGTTACTTAATATAGAATGCCATATTAATTTTATTTGAAATGCAATGTAATACTATGTGGGAGGAAAAGGACTGGGGCTAAGCCCCAGTCGATGGTTACATATACATATGACCACCGTCCAATGAAAAAGGGGTGTGGACCACCCATAACTAACCAGGAACCAATAAATGGACTAAGCACACGTTTAAGGGGAGATCACATGGAGTGCGCCACAAATTTAGGGGCTAGCACAATTTAAGGGCCAGCGCTTAGCCCTTTAGGCTAGCGCTTGGCCAATTTTAGATTACATATGACCATTATAGGTGGAGATCGCCTATTCCAAAGTGGCTTAACCACACATTATGGTTTAAAATTGGGTTTTCAACCCTATTTTTAATTTTTAATTATTTTGCCTGATATTATGACCAAAAAGTAGTTTTTTGAGGATATCTTGGCCATTTGGAGCGGGATTTGACCCCAAAAAGAGGCCAGATTCTTGGGGAAGTTGGGATTCCTCATATGAGCATGAAAAATATAAAAACCAATATTTTTTAAGATTGGAGGACAACTTTTGATGCAGGCATTTGAAGGAGGAGCTTGTAATTTTTGGCCTTTTCTCATGATTTGAGAGGCATTTTTGCCATGCTTTTTAGAAGAGTTTGATAATGCATGCATGAATATGAGCAAGGAATTCTTGCACAACAGATCTGAATCATGTAATGTAACATCAAAGAGCCTATGTAAGAGAAATTTGAGCATTTAAGAGCAATAAAGAGGTCCTCCACTTGGAAGCGGGCCCGGAGACATATCCAACGATTGGTGAACTCTGTTAACAAGTTCTTGTCTCTATTTCTCTTTTTATTTTGTTGTTCCCTTATCTTAATTTTCAACATGGTTATCAATGGCTGATCACTTTAATCAATTAAAAGTCACATTTGATATTCCGCAACAAGTTAATAAGTTTATGTATTTCGCATTCTTATCGATCCGATGTATAAAGTACATTAAACTAACTTGCAATTTATCAGTAATACCTTCATTTTTGGATCAAGTTTATGGTATCAGAGAATTTGGTTTTGAAGGTTTGACATGAATTGCAAGCATTGGATGCTCGCCAGAGAAAAACTCAAGCGAGGAGAAGGCGAATTTGAGGATCTTAATATAGAGATTCAAAGAAGACCGCATAAACAAGATATGTCTTCACTGAGAAAACTAGGTCCTTTTGCATATGAGGATGATTTCTTTGAGTCATTTCAGTTGATGAAAGCCATGGTAGAAGAACTTTATCAGGAAAGAGGACTACGAAGAAATCCAAAGGTTGAAGAAAGTGAATCTTCAGTAAGATCAGAAGGATGAGTTGGAGGTGGTGGACCTTCAGAAACTTCTTCTCCTTCATCCTCTTCATCTACAAGTGAAGCATGTGTACATCACTCCAAGGATACGAAACCTAAAAAAACTCATCATTCTTTTGATATACCTTTATTAAAGTTAGATGTAAAGTTTCGATTACCCACTTATGATGGTGAATTGGATGAAAAAAAGCTAGATAATTGGGCGAGACAATTAGAATTCTATTGCAGGATACAAAGGATTGTTGATGATGAAACAAAGATCCAACTTGCAAGTCTCAAATTGGGAGGCACAAATCTCATATGGTGGGAAAGAAAAACTAACGATGATCTCAATAAAAATGGTAAAAGAATCTCTTCCTGGAATGAATTTATCACTGCTTTGAAGAAACAATTATTTCCATTAGCATATATGCAATAGGAAATGATGAATTGGCAAAGTTTAAGGCAAGTTAAAGGTCAAACTGTACAAGAATATACTCATGTATTTCGTAAGAAAGATTTAAATTTGGGTATTCCTTCATATACACAACAAACACTCCTAAAATATATTGGTGTATTACATTTTAATCTCAAGAACACTATTCTTATGCTAAATCCTTCTAACTTTGATGAAGTATGTGTACAAGACATTCACATTGAATCAAGTAAAGGGAATGTTGGTGATAGTGTTTCTACAGATACTTGGCAAAGGATGCAGGGAAAAGGAAAGAGAAAGAGAAGAAGACAGCCACAAGAAGAAAGGAGAAGCCTACTTTCAAGCATTGCAAGAAAGTAGGCCATGATGAAGATCATTGTTGGATCTTACATCTTGACTTGAAGCCAAAGAAGTATGCCAACCAAGGAATGAAGAATACCACAGTTGCGACAGTTCAAGTGGATCTGGGATCAAATTCCATTGATGAGACACAGGTTGTAGCTATGGGAATCTGAGGTATAAATTATGTTGCAAGTACTAGCTCTTCTAGTTCAGTTGTTGTAAATGATGAGTGTAAAAGGAGTGAACTTTTCCAAATAAGGGTTATAACACATAATGTTAAATTTGATACGAAATTGGATCACAAGCCAATATAATCAGTGAAGAGGTTGTAAATAACTTGGGACTTGAAACAAAGACACATCCTAAACCATATCCATTGGGATGGATATGTGGGGTTAATAATTTACAAGTAACGAAGCAATGTAAAATCAAGTTTGCAATCACTTCAAACTATGTTGATGATGTAGAGCTTGATATAGTGTCATTGGACATATCTGGAATTGTACTGGGAATCCCATACCTTTATGATAGAAAAGCTATATTCTACAGGGAGGAAAATAAATATTGCTTCAAGAAAGATGGGAAAGAGTACATTGTCCGTGCTCAGCACATGAAAACTCACAGATCTTTTGCAACTACAGGACAATTAAAAGGAATGGTAAATGCAAGAAAAGTTTTAACACTTATGTCTGTAACAAAACAGGAAGTTAGTGATGTTGAACATGAGATGATTCCATATGTTTCTAACGGTCATGAAGTGTCACCAAGGGTACAACATGAGGTTCAACTACATACTTTGGTTATTGTTCCTGTGTAGAAGGGGAAGCATGTTTTGTCATTTTCATTCGCATACTCAGTATTGTTGTTTAGTTTACATCTATTCAGTGGTGCTTGGATGCAAAATGTAACAAAGAATGTATATGATTGTGCAATTGATGAGATGATTACTTTGATAAACAATGTTATCTCAATTTTCATGTTTGTTGTGATTAGTCAGGTTATTATTGTCCAAGCAGAAAGGATGGACGATACCGGAAAATTGGGGAGGCAATACCCTCGCTTCTTACCTGAGTAAAAGTAGACTTTTGGTGGTCCAAAAGCTTCCAAAGTGGGGAGGAATGATCCAGGAGGCGTCCTAGGCTTAGAAAATGCTCAAAAATAAAAGTTCTCAGAATTGAGTGAAACTAATTCCATTGTGACCGGCTCTTCTCTCTAATTCTGACCATACTTTTACTTTCTCAAATAGGCTTTGTATCCGAGAGTTATCGCACTCTAATCAGATTCTCAAATAGCTAAAAATTCAAAGGTCAACTGGAAAAATTTCAATGATGATGTCAGCATGACAGCACCAAAGCTATTTATTGATTTTGACGTGGTAGAAGTAGGGGTAGACAAGTGGTGATCTGTGACTAGACATATGTGACAGACTTGGACCAATGCAGTTTGGACACATGGAAAAGATTTGGCAAATGTGGTGGTGCCATGTGGCCCAGGCATGGGTAGCCACGTGGAACCCATTCATAGCACGTGTGGCAAGTTATAAAAATGTTTGGGGGTGCATGGGTTTTGAACCCACGACCACCCACCAAGAAAGTTCTTTGGGAGAGCCCTTTTACCAATGCACCATAATTGTTACTTAATATAGAATGTCATATTAATTTTATTTGAAATGAAATGTAATACTATGTGGGCGGAAAAGGGTTGGGGCTAAGCCCCAACCCATGGTTACATATACATATGACCACCGTCCAGCGAAAAAGGGGCACGGACCACCCATAACCTCCCAGGAGCCAATAAATGGACGAAGCGTGCATTTAAGGGGAGATCACGTGGAGTGCACCATGAATTCAGGGGCTAGCACAATTTAAGGGCCAACACTTAGCCCTTTGGGCTACCGCTTGGCCAATTTTAGATTACATATGACCATTATAGGGGGTTCGCACCTATTCCAAAGGGGATTAACCATATATTATGGTTTAAAAGTGTGGTTTTAACCTTGTTTTTGTATTTTTAATTATTTTGCCTGATATTATGACCAGAAAGTGGGTTTTTAAGGATATCTTGTTCATTTGGAGGGGGATTTGATCCCAAAAAGAGGCCATATTATTGAGGGAAGTTGGGCATCCTCATATGACCATGAAAACTATAAAAACCAACATTTTTGAAGCTTGGAGGACAACTTTTGATGCAAGGATTTGAAGGAGCAGCTTGTAATTTTTGGACTTTTCTCATGATTTGAGAGGCCTTTTTGCCATGTTTTTTAGAAGAGTTTGATGATGCATGCATGAATATGACCAAGGAGGTCTTTCACAATAGATATGATTCATGTAATGTAACATAAAATATCCTATGTAAGAGAATTTTTAGCATTTAAAGAGAAATAAAAAGGTCCTCCACTTGAAAGCGGGCCCTGAGACGTAGCCAACGATTGGTGAACTTCGTTAACAAGTTCTTGTCTCTATTTCTCTTTATATTTTGTTGTTCTCTTATCTTAATTTGCAGCATGGTTATCAATGGTTGATCTCTTTAATCATTAATAAGCATCAATTAAAAGTCACATTTGATATTCCGCAACAAGTTAATAAGTTTATGTATTTCACATTCTTATCGATCCGATGCATAAAGTACATTAAAATAAATTGAAATTTATTAGTAATGCCTTAATTTTTGGATCACACCTAAGTCAATGAGAGTTTGCATTATTCTTTTGTTGATAACAAGATCTAAAAAAAAAATGGATGGTGTTTTCTTCCAAGCTTTCCACCAAAGGCACGCAATTCACCAACCCTTCACAACTTGATGCAAACCAATCATTTCCACTCTTTCTTTGTTAAGTGAAAAATACAAATAAACTAATAATACAACATACATGCATTCTTCTTGTCTTACACATACTATGTTGGAGTTCCCCTTTGTCAACCAATTGGTTTTGAGGTATTTTGTTTCAAGTCCCTATAGATAGTGGTTCACTACACAAACTAGGTCTCTTCTGCCTCATGTCACAATGAGACACTTGAATCGACTCGCCTTAAGTCAATTGCAACATTATTTATTCACACAACCTTGGGTCATCCCACTTCCAGGTTGTGTGAAGCCTGTCATACTGTGTGCTATGTCTCTACAAAACTCTTCGTTGAGAAAATGTTATGATACCATTTGTCACATGCCCAAGAGTCATTCCCATGTCCAACCTTGGCATCTCATCTAAGCTTGGCTCAACCAAGGATACTTCACCTAAACTATGCCTCTTCACCTATAGTATACCCATACTATGTTCTAGGCTATGGACAAGTTGATCCTTACACTATGAAACTCAGTTGTATACTTAAAGACATTTGTTAACATTCTTTAACACTTAGTCAAGTTGGCATTCAATAGAAAATATGCAAAACACAAAAGACATATATAATTTGGGTTGCACTAACAATGCCTAATACGAGGTTTTTTTTATTATACTATGAAACTAAAACAAAGCTTTACAAATATGGAAATATTGTCCTAGTTACAAAGATGGGCAAATTCTCATGACTCTACTTTATACATCAGAACTTTCTAGACTTGCAATTTGGTCACACCAAGACTTCTCCTATGCTCCCCCTTACCTTTTGGTTGTGTTCCCTTGCTCTTATATAAGTACTCCAAGGGTCACTTGTGACAAACATCATGCATTTTTGGTGTGTTGCACCCCTTCATGAAAGGTCACACTCAACCAATCCATTTTGTCCCTCTGCAGACCTTGTTTGGCCAAATGAGCTTGTTTTCCCATTAATTATTGCATCTTTTGGACCGACACGCCTGGTCTTTTAGGGAAGGTCATTTTCCTCACACTCTTCCTTTTTCCAACTATCATGACTTTCCATGGGTGTGTATATGGGGTCGTCTAACCTCTCTGGTGCACCCATGATGCCAAGGGAAGATAGGTCAACTACTTGGGTGTGCTCCCAAGTTGCATCGCCCTTGCCCAAATACAATCCATGTTTGCATCGTCTGTCACAAGGGAAGAAAGGTGTGTGCCTCCTTGGGCTCACATGTCATCATTGTGCCCTAAGGTGTCCTACCAACACCCATAATACAAGTTCTTTCACAATCGATCATTCGCTCCTTGTGCTCCTCATTTTTTCCGTTACTAAATCAGTCGGAAGAGTGTGTGTGTTGGGTGGGTGTCACAAAATGTATTTTTTATGTTAATACTTTTAGTTGCGTATTTTTTGTGTTAATGCATTTTCATTTTATTTGCTAGAATAAAATTTGAGTAAGAAAAATAATGTTCCTTCACAACAACATTAGTACTAAACATAATTGATAACTTAAATATTATAATATATAAAAAATCATCATCCTTTCTAGTTTACTTTATCAAAACCATGATTAGCAAAGTTATCTTACCTACTATCTTTAAAATCAAAAAAAATAAATCATGTTAATAATAATAATAAGATTGTGTAAAAAAATTGTAACATCCCACTCTGGCGCACTGAGCGAACTTATTCTTTGAGGACACTTGCTCGCAAATGATCCAGATTATTATGTTATTAAAACTTTTGATTTGAATATGAGGCGTTATGGGTTGATGTCATGTTGTCTTACTGCATTGACATAGACAGGTGCTATTGTCTCGGTTTACTGAGTGTGCAGGGTTTTGGACCTTGAGGATGCAGAGGCATTGATGGAACCCCTTGGACTCTGGATCGAGTCAGGGAGTGTACCATTGGGTTTTGATTGTTTTACTGTGATATTAGTGCATATGATTAGATGATATGATATGGATATGTTCTGACATGATTTGTTGATCATGCAGGCTGACGATAGCTTGCCAACCAGACTCACATATGGAGTAAAGGGGTCATGCACGACTACCAGAGATGTTGAGGGAGATGTGTGGACAACATCCCTCCCACAGCCCACTAGCACTCTCACCATGGCTCGAATTGTAGGTTAACGATTACCTAGTTCGAGAGGACCCATGATGCCGTGAGGGAAGACTGTGATAGTCGCTCATGTTGATTCTAAGGGGCACGCAATAAGGTGGGGACCTTATTCCTTAGAAGCCCTTAGTCTCCAACAAGTTCACCTGATGGAGTATTGACTCCAGGGGTTATTGATGTCTACCAAGTTAGTCAAGAGGCGAGTGGCACCCTTGGAGAAAGTGGTCCATCCTGAAGGGCACATCGTGTAAGATAAATGGAGAGTGAAAAGTGGCACCCTTGGAGCACGTAGTGTGTCCTGAAGGGCACATCGTGCAAGGGAACAGATGAGGTGAGTGGCACCCTTGGAGTGCCTAGTGCATCCTGAAGGGCATGTCACATTGTTCATGATAGAGGAATGAAACTAGATGGCCTTAGGACGATTAACGTGTTAAGTATTTTTAAAACAATTTCCCTAATTAAATGTCACCCAGTACGAAATTTGAGGTCCAAGTCTAAATTACGATAGTGGTAAAATTTTGTCTTCTATAAAAAAATACTAAAAATAAAAATAAAAACCACTTAAATAATAATTATGATTTGCATTAAATCTTGTAACATGAAGGGAGTAAGAAATTTAATTTATTCATAAAAAAAAATCTGTTGATATAAAATGTAAAAAGGGAATTAATTTTTTCTTTTTTTCTTTTTGATAATTTAAAATATACTAATTAAATGATAAAAGGGAAAAGGGGCTAGATTCCACACCTTCCTTTTTGAGTTCTAATTAAAAAGGGGAAAGTGGGAAAATATAAAATATTAGGAAACTAGGAAAAGAGGTAAACATAAAAAGGGAAAAAGGGGAACTTAAGGGGAAAAGAGGAAAGTCAACTTAGTAAAGAATCTACCATTTAAGAGCTTTCTAATTTAAATTGAATTAGCAATTTAATAATAGGGAAAACCTTTAAAACTTGTAAGGGAATTTGGGGACACCTAGGAGTGATTCTAGAAGTAACTCTAGGTGGGTGAGGGAACTAAGATAATTAACTAATTAAAGAAATTAAATAATGGAGGAATGTAGGGGATGGGGGACACTTGTACGGAGAAGAATTTTTAGGAATTTGTTTTTAAAATTTTAATTAAATGATATTTTAGGAAAGAAATGAAGTTTGAAACTCTATATAATGAAGGAGGGAGAAGGATGAAGGGCCATCTTCTGTTTGTGTAACATTAAGCTACAGAAATATCTACTTGACTGATTTACGTGTGGGAGTTGGGATACCTAACTTGGAGAGGAGTGGTAGATCAGCCTGGCGAGGCAAGATGGGAGCAGCCAAAATCTATGGATATTGTGTGTGGCCCCTTTGTGGCTCTGGGGGTGAAGGGGGAAGAAGAGTTCCCCTAGCGTTGGCTGGGAGGTACCGGTGAAGTCTCGCCGGTCGGCAAGAGGGAGTTGCATGGAGCGCGTGGACGTCATTCAGAGAGGGAGATTAGGCAACGGTACGCTCTTTTCATTTTGTATGGTATAATATATTAGGACTTATTCTTGGTTCTGCTTATTTAATGGAGAAGTAAACTAATGTTTTCTTTAAAAAAAAAAAAAAAAAAAACGATGAATGAAACTTTTCTTAGCCTAGCTCAATGGTTGTTGTCTCCTATGGACTTCATTTCCCGCAGGTCTTGAGAACCTGTCTGTGATTGATTGTGTCCTTAATGGTTGTTTTTCTTTCATCCTTAGCTCCTCAGTCCTCACCTGAGTAGTTAGCCAGGAGCCTGATCTACGGTCATCGCCTTAGCGTTAAAATACCTATGGATCTCAACGCCCTGCTTTTTTGTTTGAGGATGATGAGAGAAGAATGAATGTGTTGATCATCTAACCATAATGTTTTCCTTGGATGAAGTTTCAACTTGCTTCTTGATGTGTTTACATGACCTTTAAATTTTTATTGATGGCGAAGTTTCTTTAACTCTTTTTTTTTATAATCGTCGGATAAGTTTATCTCTATTTCTTTATATATTGCTGGGTGAACCAACACTGTATTTCATTACCTCCCTCACAACTTAACTCTGTGTTATCAACCCCAGCCCCGACAATATGAGTTGGCAGAATGAAAATTACAGTCAATTGTCCTTTGGGGTTTTGTTGATTTCAATCTCTGTTTGAAACCTTGATTTGTATTTGGTTCCTGAATTTCAGTAGGGGACATTGTTTTAACCCTGCAACAAAAGTCTTTGATTTGGTACCTTATATCGCAATAGTATAAATCTCAACAGTGGCATATTGGGTAATGGGATAGAAAAGATTCAAGATGCAATCTTACTCTGGCCTATCATTTTGACATTCACACAGAATCCCTGTACTAGATTGAAAAGGGGCAAGATGTCCCATCTCATGGATGTATCTTCTTGTATTTTAATGTAATTTATCTATTCATTTACCAGAAAAAAGGCCCTGTAGAAAAAATATTGCTCGATTACCTTGGCCCTAACTTTAGTCTTACAAGCTACCTTTGCGGACTATCTGTAATATGTTTGGTTTCCCCGATTTGTCACTCCAGTCTTCAATCCAACTCTGTTTGTCTTTCTGCAACGTATGTACTCTTTTGGGATCCCAAAAACTGGTTTTGTAAATTGATAAAATTTTCTTTGACGGTGTAAACAAGCATCTTTCAGCATTTATCTGTGTATGTTTATCATCGAATTTTAAAGGTGTTCTTCATCACTGTACATAGCGCATCATATCACTAAATTTAAGCATTTCCATCAGCGTGTTTTCCACAAAAATCTCCCATGCCCTTATCATAGAAATTCCAGTTCTTTACCCGATCAATTACCATGAAATTATTGTAGTCCAGGGATTGAAGTAGTTCTTGTTTTTCTTCCTGCGGTTTTTAACTTGTAAATGCGCATTGTTCCTTTAGTCGTGTAGCTATTTTTCTTGACAGTGAAGGTGGTTGCCAGTGTTGTATTGTCCTTGAGTAAGGTTGGTTGACCTCTGAATTTTTTTTTCTTTCCTCCATTAAAACCTACCTCTCATTTTACCTCTGCAATTTAACCCAACCAGTTGAAGGTCACTCCACGATCCCTTCCCTCGACCTTAGCTCAGTGACAGGCCGACCCTTACATTTGTGTGTCTTAACCTCCTTGACTTGGCAGAGGTCTGTGTGCTGCGATTTCTCCCTTAACTCGTGGTGTGTGCGCTTCTTGTACTACATTTTTCCAGCCTTTTGCCCCCAAATCACTTTTAATAATGGATTGTGATGCATGCAAATGTCCATGAGTCTCTTAGTTGTTGACTGCGCCTTATGCCCTGAACTTTTGTTTTTACCTTTACCTATCAGTGATTCTCACCAAAGGCGTATGAAAGTACACCTAATTCGGCACATGGCTTTAGTATCGCGTTAAATCTATGGATTTATGGCATTTTCCCCTCTCATTCGATTCCTTAATGTTGCATACAACTATCACTTGGGTACTTTAGTTAATTTAGACACATGTTGTAATTTATTGAGTTAATAAATGTCTCCTTGTTGTCTCCTTCCTTGACGTAGTTAGTGATGTTAGTGATATATTAATTGAGAGGTTATTTGTTATTAAATGTCGTGTTATTGCCTCATTAATTATTTAATAGTAGCATTCTACATTATTTTAGTTAATGTTTTATTTAATGTTAATGGCTAGTAAGATTGTGATTTGGATTAATTTAGAATTCGATGAGAGGTTGAGATTTATTTAATAATAGAAATAATAGCAATAGCAATATACTTTATTTAATAATAACAATCTACTTTATTTTAATTAGTGTTTAATAATAGCAATCTACTTTATTTTATTTAATGTTTCAATTAATGTTAATGGCTAGTAGATTGAGATTTAGATTAAATTAGAATTGCCCAATTGGAATGTATAATGATTAAAGTATGATTGGTGAGTAATGACTAAATTGCAAATTCTAGAGTTGCGAATTTGATCTATAATTGAGGATGCTTGTATTTATCATTTATAGATCTAGTATCAGTTACTTAGACGTGCTAAATTGATTATAATTAACGTTAATTTAGAGGGTGCATTAATTACTAATGGTAAATTATATGTGCCCCTCTTGAATGGTAACCAATGTTAAAAAGGATTGTAGATATTGACCTTTTAGCCTTGATTGAGGGATGGATTGTTTATTATATTTAATGATTATCCTTATCTTAGTGGGCTTGGTCTGCTTGTGTCGGGTGGGATGTAGACACCTCCTTGTTCCTCATAACAGTCGCTAGCCTTGAGACCATAAATGGTCAAAATTGATGGGAACCTAGGCTTGAGCATTGCTTATGTGTCCTGGAGGTCCTAACCATTGCAGTGTAGGACGGGCGGGTAGTCATTCTTATTATTCATCGATTGAATGTTTCACATTGCTACCATGTGCTCGATGTGCTTTTATGTTGGTCATTATATTGTTGTTGCATGAGTTGCATGCATGGTGTTTGTCGTTGTGTTGTGATGTTGAGTATAATGTCGTTATTACCTTCCTACACACACACACAAAAAAAAAAAATTCACTTGTTATGTGAGGCTTGTTGTCGAGACGAAATGGGAGGTTCTTACATATGGTATCAGAGTGGGTTCGACCCACAATTTGGGATCGCTATGGCTTTCATTGATATGATTTGATGAAAATGTTTCTAATTGAGTTGACTTGTACTCGTCCAGGTAATCATGGTTAGAGGATGCCATGGACGTAGATGATGGGGTGCTAGGGGAGGAGGCGTGACGACTCCAGTAGCATCCATGCCTAAGGGGTCTAACCCCTTGGAATATGAACAGGTTCTTGGATAGGAGCAGATAGTAGTTGGTGATGCAGTCAGAATGATGAGATATTTTCAATGCATGTCTCAGGCACTGATCAGCCATTTGGACAGAGATGAGGCTAGGGCATCGACACCCACTGAGGTTCCACCGCGCGCTCCAATCGGTACTGGTAGCATTAACCGTGAACTTGAGAAGGTCAAATTTCCTGAGTTCTTTGGTGCCCCGGACAGCACATCCGTCGAGGCATGGTTGGATAACATGGCGATGTGCTTCACACTTCACGATTATACCTCCAACATGAAGGTTCACATGGCGATATTTTAACTAAAGGGGAGCACTCTTCTATGGTGGAAAAAGCTCCTACCACAGTTGAACATGGCCATCGAAGACGTGTCATGGGAACTATTCGAGGAACGTTTCCAAGAGAGGTACCTTTCAGAGGAATTCATTGAGCGTCAGGTCAATGAGTTGAACGCCTTACGACAGGGAGGTCGTACGGTGCCCGAGTACGAGGCCCATTTTATGGAGATGCTATGGTATGCTCCGCACCTTAACACTGAGAAACTTAAGGTCAACAGGTTCGTGTTTGGCCTTAACGACAACATACGTGCAAAGGTCAGGATTTTTATGCCTCAAACCTTGCATGATGTTGTCCAGAAGCCCCTCATAGCAGAGGAGGATCTTATCAGCGGGGGTCAGACCAGGACTCCAGAGAGACCAACAGGGAAGGTGTCATCTGGAGCACCGCAGCATCAGACACCAGCCAGATATACGCTGGGATATCGTGGCTTCCAGACAGGATCCACTTTCACTACACCTTGGCAACCGACGCCTCAATAGCGGACACCTTATCGGGGACCACAGCATTAGCAGCAACATCACCCGTAGCAGCAGTAGTTTAGGCCTATTCAGCAAAACAGACCAGGATTCCAGGTCGGTGGGCCATCATCTTCTACTTCGAGTACCAGGACTACTGGGTTGAAGAAGGGGTTTTGGACGTGTGGGGAGCCACACTACTAGTGCAACTTCCCTATGGAGAGGACCAAAGCATCTAGATCAACCAGACCCATTACCATGGGAGATATGGGCAAGGCCCATCAAATTCATGTAGCGGTGAATAACCGCCAAGTAGAGAATCAGTCGACTCTGCTTGAGACGATAGGTATTGTCATTGACCTGACCCTTAGTATTTTGATAGATATTGGTGTTACTGAGAGTTTCATTTCTGGTGCAACGCTAAAAAGGATTAAGGTAAAGGCAGTCGAATAGAACAAGTTTAGCTTCGTAGAGATGGCTTTGGGAGCCAAACAAAAGGTTGGAGGAAAGGTTACGGGATGTATCCTTAGCCTGGGAGATATTTTCACAAGGGCCAACCTGTACGTCACGATCCTAGGATCGTATGATGTCGTGATTGGTATGAATTGGTTGGAATTGCATGAGGCAATACTCAACTATAAGAAGAAATGGTTGAGCTTGGTCGATGATGAGGGAAATAGACGTGTGATTGTAGGCCGGAACCAGGGAGTTTCCTTGAGGTTCATCTCTTCCTTGCAACTTCGAAAGAGCATGCGCAAGGGGTGAAAGTTTTATGCAATCCTTGCGTTAAATGAGAAGGGAGTAGCGGAAGGTCTAGAACACCTTCCGATGGTGAGAGAGTTTGTGGATGTGTTTCCGAAGGAGTTACCTGGGATGCCACTGAAGAGGGAATTGGAGTTTACCATAGACCTAAAATCGGGGATTGAACCGATAGCAAGAACGCCTTATCAGATGTCGACCCCGTAGTTATAGGAGTTGAAAATGAAACTGAAGGATTTGTTGGACCTGGGACTGATACGTCCTAGTGTGTCACCGTGGGGTGCACCTGTTGTTTTCATACAAAAGAAGTATGGATCGTGGAGGCTTTGCATTGACTACCATCAACTGAACAAGGCCAAAATCAAGAATCAATATCCGTTTCCAAGAATTGATGATCTATTCGATCAAATGAAGGGTGTGACAGTGTTCTCCAAGATTGATTTGTGATCAGGGTATCACCAATTACAGATCGAGGGTGAGGTCCCTACGACCGCCTTTAAGATGAGGTTTGGACATTACGAGTTTATTGTTTTACCATTTGGACTAACAAACGCCCCAGGGGTATTTATGAGTTTGATGAATGGGGTGTTCCGTGAGTACTTGGAAAAGTTTGTCCAAGTATTCATTGATGATATTTTGATTTACTCTTGGACGATAGAGAAACATGACGAGCACTTTCAATTGGTACTATAGTGTCTGCGAGAGCACAAATTGTATGGGAAGTTGTCCAAATGATATTTTTACCAATCGAAGATTCTCTACTTAGGGAATGTCATCTCCGACAAAGGCATTGTCATGGATCCAACAAAGGTCGAGGCTATCATGGAATGGAATGAACTCATGAATGTCTCATAAGTGTGTAGATTCATGGGTTTAGCAGGATATTATCGATGATTTGTAGAAGAGTTTTCGAATATAGCAAATCCAATCACAGAATTCCAGAAGAAAAACAAGAAGTTTGTTTGGACTGAGAAATGCGCGGAAGCATTTAGAAGGCTCAAGGAGTTGTTGACAACACCGATACTAAAGGTCCTTGACATGGACATGGACTTCTTAGTATGCACTGACGCATCCAAGGAAGGATTAGGTGGAGTCTTGATGCAAGATGGATGAGTGATCGCTTACATTTCGAGGAAACTGAGAAGGCATGAGGAGAACTACGCGATGCATGATTTGGATTTGTTAGCCATCGTATATGCCTTGAAGGTTTGGAGAAACTACCTTGTTGGATGAAAATTTGAACTAAAGATTGACCATTGTGGACTACACACATTTTTACGCAAAGCGACCTGAACGGGCGACAATGGCGTTGGTCAAAATTTCTTAGCGAGTACGACTTTGAAATTACCTACATAAACAGAACAGTGAACCGAGTGGCGGATGCATTGAGTCAGAGACCACACATATTTTTGGTGCTACCACTTCAGACGAATCTGTGTGAGAAGATTCTAACTTTATAGCGTGACGATGACTAGTAGAAAGAGGTCGAGGGTTTTATAGCAAAAAACACAATGATGGTACCACGATTTGAAGGATTTTCATTTGATAGCAATGGATTATTGAGGTTTAAAAATCGGATCTATGTACCACCGAATGGTGAGTTGAGGATGTTGATCCTGAGCGAGGCTCATAGAGTATTTTACATGGCTCACCCGGGAGTCACAAAGATGAGGGAAGACCTTAAACCCTTATTCTTCTGGAAGGGAATGAAGGCAGACATAATCAACTATGTGGCTAGATGTCTAGAATGTCAGCAAATAAAGGTTGAACATAGACACCCAACAGGATTACTACAACCACATGTTATTCTTCCATTGAAATGGGAGGTTATTTCGATGTATTTTATTGTTGGATTTCCATTGACGGCGAGGAGACATGACTCGATTTTCATAGTAGTAAACACTCTGATGAAGAGTGCTCACTTGATTATTGTGCGTACGACGTATCAGGCACCTGACATAGATAAATTTTTCATCAATGAGATTGTGAGGCTGCATGGCATGCCTAAGAGGATTATATCCGATCAAGGATCGATGTTTACTAGGTGATTTTGGACAAGTTTCCAAGAGGCCTTGGGAACCCAACTTAACTTTAGTACTGCGAAGCACCTAGAGACTGAAGGGTAGACCAAACGGATGAACCATACCTTGGAGGACATGTTGCACATGTACGTGATGGACCAACAAAAGTTTTGGGAGGAGTTCTTTCCACTAGTGGAGTTCTCTTACAACAACAGTTACCAGAGCACCATTAAGATGACACCTTTCGAGTTTCTTTATGGGCAACCGTGTCGGATTCCTTTGAGGTGGGATTGGCTCAAGGATAGGGTCTTGGTGGGACCATAAGTGATCCAAGAAATGGAAGAGAAAATGCAAACCATAAGACAAAGGATTAAAGAAGCGCAGGATCGACAGAAGAGTTATGCCTATGCGCACCGTGTCGACCGTAGTTACGAGGTCGATGATCGAGTCTTCTTGCGGTTTAAATCGCATAAGAACTCGATCAAGTTTGGGAAGGGAGATAAACTCTCTCCTAGGTTCATGGTACCTTTCGAGATTGTGGAGAGAAAGGGGCCCATGGCCTATCGACTAGCCTTGCCTGATTCTTTGACGCGTATGCACGATGTTTTTCATGTATCTATTTTGAGACATTATATTAGTGATCATACACATGTTATTGACATGAGTTCCTTGGAGGTATCAGATGAGGGGGTGCTCATGGCAGAAACAGTCCACATCATGGATCATCACATTCGATGGCTACGACTTCGAACGGTATATCAATTCAAGGTCCAGTGGGACAATTATAGTCCGCACTCGACGACCTGGGAGGACACATGATATGCGCCACTAGTTTCCATTTTTGTTTGATGATAGACATATGATACTGTGATACACTTTATTTCGGCATATATATTGTGAAACTTCGGAATGAAGTTTAGACCAAGAGGGGGTGTATGTAACATCTCTCTCTGAAGCACTAAGCAAACTTATTCTTTGAGGACATGTGCTTGCAAGTGATCCAGATTATTATGCTATTAAAAATTTTGATTTGATTATGAGGCGTTATGGGTTGATGTCATGTTGTTTTACTACATTGACATAGATACATGCTATTGACTCGGTTTATTGAGTGTGCAGGGTTTTGGACCTTGAGGATGCAGAAGCATCGATGGAACCCCTTGGACTCTAGATTGAGTCAGGGAGTGTACCATTGGGGTTTGATTGTTTTACTGTGATATTAGTGCATCTGATTAGATGATATGATATGGATATGTTCTGACATGATTTGTTGATGATGTAGGATGATGATAGCTTTCCGACCAGACTCACATATGGAGTAAAGGGGTCACGCACAACTACCAGAGATGTTGAGGGAGAGGTGTGGACAACAGCCCTGCCACAACCTACTAGCACTCTCGATGTGGCTCGAACTGTAGGCTAACAATTACCTACTTCAAGAGGACCCACGATGTTGTGAGGGAAGACTGCAATAGTTTCTCATGATGATTCTAAGGGGCGCGAAATAATGTGGAGGCCTTATTCCTTAGAATCCTTTAGTCTCCAACAAGTTCACCTGGCAGAGTATTGACTCTAGGGGTTATTGATGTCTACCAAGTCAGTCAAGAGGTGAGTGGCACCCTTGGAGCACGTGGTGTTTCCTGAAGATCATGTCACGCAAGATAAATGGAGAGTGACAAGTGGCACCCTTGGATCATGTAGTGCATCCTGAAGGGCACATCGCACAAGGGAACAGATGAGGTGAGTGGCACCCTTGGAGCACCTAGTGCATCCTAAAGGGTATGTCGCATTGTTGATGATAGAGGAATGAACCTAGATGTCCTTAGGACGATTAACATGTTAAGTATTTTTAAAACAATTTCTCTAATTAAATGTCACCCAGTACGAAATTTAAGGTCTAAGTCTAAATTACGCTAGTGGTAAAATTTTGTCTTCTATAAAAAAATAATAATAATAAAAATAAAAACCACTTAAATAATAATTATGATCTTCATTGAATCTTGTAACATGAAGGGAGTAAGAAATTTAATTTATTTATAAGAAAAAAATCAGTTGATATAAAATGTAAAAAGGGAATTAATTTTTTTTTTCTTTTTGATAATTTAAAATATACTAATTAAATGATAAAAGGGAAAAGGGGTTAGATTCCACACCTGCCTTTTTGAGTTCTAATTAAAAATGGGAAAGTGGGAAAATCTAAAATATTAGGAGACTAGGAAAAGAGGTAAACATAAAAAGGGAAAAATGGGAACTTAAGGGAGAAAGCGGAAAGTCAAATTAGTAAAGAATCTACCATTTAAGAGCTTTCTAATTTAAACTGAAATAACAATTTAATAATAGAGAAAGCCTTTAAAACCTGTAAGGGAATTTGGGGACACCTACGAGTGATTCTAGGAGTAACTCTAGGTGGGTGAGGGAAATAAGATAATTAATTAATTAAAGAAATTAAATAATGGAGGAATGTAGGGGATGGGGGACACTTGTACGGAGAAGAATTTTTAGGAATTTATCTTTAAAATTTTAATTAAACGAGATTTTAGGAAAGAAAGGAAGTTTGAAACTCTATATAATGAAGGAGGGAGAAGGATGAAGGACCATATTCTTTTTGTGTAACGTTACACTGCAGAAATATCTACTTGACTGATTTACTTGTGGGAGTTGGGATACCCAGCTCGAAGAGGAGTGGTAGCTCAGCCTGGCGAGGTGAGCTAGGAGCTAATCGAAATCTCTGAATAGTGTGTATGGCCCCTTTGCAGCTCGGGGGGCTAAGGGGGAAGAAGAGTACCCCTAGTGTTGGTTGGGAGGTACCGGTGACGTCTCGCCGGTCGACAAGCGGGAGTTGCACAGAGTGTGCAGACGTCATTCAGAGCAGGGGATCAGGAAATGGTACACTCTTTTCATTTTGTATGGTAGAATATATTAGGACTTATGCTTGGTTCTTCTTATTTAATGGAGAAGTAAACTCATGTTTAAAAAAAAAAAAAAAAACAATGAATGAAACTTTTCTTAGCCTAGCTCAATGGTTGTTGTCTCCTATGGAATTTTTTTCCTGCAGGTCTTGACCACCTTCCTGTGATTGATTGTGTCCTTAATGGTTGTTTTCCTTTCATCCTTAGCTCCTCAGTCCTCGCCTGAGTAGTCAGTCAGGAGACTGATCTACGGTCATCGTCTTAGCGTTAAAAGACCTATGGATCTCATCGCCCTACTTTTTTGTTCAAGGATGATGAGGGAAGGATGAATCTATTAACTGTATACCCATAATGTTGTCCTTGGCTGAAGGTTTGACTTGCTCCTTGATGCATTTACATGACCTTGAAATTTTTATTGATGGCGACGTTTCTCTAATTCTACGTTTTATAATCGTCAGATAAGTTTATCTCTGTGCCTTTATATGTTGTTGGGTGAACCAACACTGTGTGGAATTACCTCCCTCGCAACTTAACTCCATGTTATCAGCCCCAACCCCGACAATCTGAGTTGGAAGAATGAAAATTATAGTCAGTTGTGCTTTGAGATTTTTTTGATTTCAATCTCTATTTGAAACCATGATTTGTATTTGGTTCCTAAATTTCAGTAGGGGATATTTTTTTAACCCTGCAACAAAAGTCTTTGATTCGGTATCTTATATCACAACAACATAAATCTCAACAGTGGCATATTGGGTAATGGGATAACAAAGATTCAAGAGGCAATCTTAGTCTGGCCTGTCATTTTGACATTCACACAGAATCCCCATACTAGATTGAAAAGGGGCGGGATGTCTCATCTCACAGATGCATCTTCCTGTATTTTAATGTAATTTCTCTATTTGCTTACTAGAAAAAAGACCCTGTAGCAAAAATCTAGTTCGGTTACCTTGGTCGTAGCTTCAGTCTTACAGGATACCTTTGCAGGCTATCTGTAATCTGTTTGGTTTCCCCGATTTGTCACTTCAGTCTTCAATCCAACTCTGCTAGTCTTTCTGCAATGTATGTACTCTTTTGGGATCCCAAAAACTAGTTTTGTAAATTGATAAAAGTTTTCTTTGACAGTGTAAACAAGCGTCTTTCAGCATTTATCTACGTATGTTTATCATCAAATTTTAAAGGTGTTCTTTATCACTGTACACAACACATTGTATCACTGAATTTAAGCATTTCTATCAGTGTGTTTTCCACGGAAATATCCCACGCACTTATCACAGAAATGCCAATGCTTTACCCAGTCAATTACCACGAAATTATTGTATTCCAGCGATGGGAGCAGTTCTTGTTTTTCTTACTGTGGGTTTTAACTTGTAACTGTGTGTTGTTCCTTTAGTCGTTTAGCGATTTTTGTTGACAGCGAAAGTGGTTTCCAACGTTGGATTGGCCTCGGGTAAGGTTGGTTGGCCTCTACATTTTTGTTTCTTTCCTCCATTAAAACCTACCTCTCATTTTACCTCTGCGATTTAACCCATCCAATTGAAGGTCACTCCATGATCCCTTCCCTTGACCTCAGCTCAATGGCAGGCCAACCCTTACATTTGTGTGTGTTAACCTCCTTGACTTGGCAGATGTCTGGGTGCTGTGATTTCTCCCTTAACTCGGGTGTGCATGGGATTTCTGTACTACGTTTTTTCATCCTTTCGACCCCAGATCGCTTTTAATAATGGACTGTGATGCATGCGAATGGCCACGAATCTCCTAGTTGCTCACTGTGCCTTATGCCCTGAAATTTTTTTTTTACCTTTACCTAGCAGTGATTCTCACCAAAGGCATATGACAGTACACCTAATTCGGTGCATGGCCTTAGTCTCGCGTTAAATCTATGGCTTTATGGCATTTTCCCCTCTCATTCGATTCCTTAATGTTGCAGACAACTGTGACTTGGGTACTTTTAGTTAAGTTAGACACATGATATAATTTATTGAGTTAATAAATGTCTCCTTGTTGTCTCCTGCCTTGACGTAGTTAGTGATGTTAGTGATATATTAATTGATAGGTTATTTGTTATTAAATGTCTTGTTATTAAATGTTGTGTTATTGCCTCATTAATTATTTAATAGTGGCATTCTACATTATTTTAGTTAATGTTTTATATAATGTTAATGGCTCGTAAGATTGCGATTTGGATTAATTTAGAATTAGATGACAGGTTGAGATTTATTTAATAATAGCAATAATAGCAATAGAAATATAATTTATTTAATAATAGCAATCTACTTTATTTTAATTAGTGTTTAATAATAACAATCTACTTTATTTTAGTTAATGTTTCAATTAATGTTAATGGCTAGTAGATTGAGATTTGGATTAAATTAGAATTGCCCAATTGGAATGTATAATGATTAAAGTATGATTGGTGAGTAATGACTAAATTGCAAATTCTAGAGTTGAGAATTTGATCTATAATTGAGGATGCTTGTATTTATCATTTATAGATCTAGTATCGGTTACTTAGACATGCTAAATTGATTATAATTAACGTTAATTTAGAGGGTGCATTAATGAATAACGGTAAATTAGATGTGCCCCTCGTGAATGGTAAACAATGTTAAAAAGGATCGTAGATATTGACTTTTTAGCCTTAATTGAGGGATGGGTTGTTTATTATATTTAATGATTGTACTTAGCTTAGTGGGCTTGGTCTGCTTGTGTCGGGCGGGGTGTAGACACCTCCTTGTTCCTCATAACAGTCACAGCCTTGAGACCTTAAATGGTCAAAATCGATGGGAACCTGGGTTTGAGTGTTTCTTATGTGTTCTGGAGATCCTAACCATTGCAGAGTAGGACAGATGGGTAGTCATTCTTATTCTTCTTTGATTGAATGTCGTACATTGCTTCCAGGTGCCCAATGTGCTTTTATGTTGGTCATTATGTTGTTGTTGCGTGAGTTGCATGCGTGGTGTTTGTCGTCGTGTTGTGATGTTGAGTATAATGTCATTATTACCTTCCTATAGACAAAAAAAAATAAAAAATTGCACTTGTTATGTGAGGCTTGCTGTCAAGATGAAATAGGAGGTTCTTACAAAAATATCTATTATATTTAATAATATTGAACTGAGGAGAAAACTCCATTTGTCCAAGGATCAATGGATCTAGAAGATAGCATCAGAGAGTACTTGCTTACAGCCTAGTACGGATTCATTCTCTCAGTTTGCAATTTTCTAATATATCAACAGACTCCATGCGATAGTTATGATGAGGTTAAGTATTTCTCATATTTTTCTTTCAAGTTATTCTGTCCATGGAAAATAATTCTCAGAGTTCTTAAGTTGGCAGCATGAATATCTTCTTTTCTATGGTCGCCCTCACAAAACCCTTTCAACTAGCAATTCTTTCACCTCCCTAAATTGTTATGTAGCGATAACTTTACTAGCAATTCTTTGAACAGTACGATTTATTAGTTTCTTTTCTTATAACTACTTTAAGATCCCATAACTGAGTATTATGATACTTTCTATACTATAGATAGAAGAAGACTATTTAAGAACAAAAGAACATGCATTCCCTAAAATGCTTCTCGATAGGTCTCATTGTATGCCAATTTCCCCATCGACCGTTATCACTCCATTTCGACAGATTAATTAATATCATAGAATGAAATCATTGGTTGGGTCGTGGTTCGGAGAGAGTTTACCATAACCACAGTCCATTCCATGTGGTTCTATATCCAGGAGAGAGTGCAACTTTGTGAGCAAATGATAGATCTGAACATTTTCCATCGAGTTTGCCTTATAGCTAACTAGATTCCAATATTCAATGAAATGTCCACTGACTTCTTTTATTTGTGTTAAACATTAAGTCCACCTTTATGCTCTTATAGCCTTATGTGTTAGTCAATTCTATTGAGAATATTACCAGTTCAAATCCTCATTCACTTTTTAAGAGACATTATTATCATCCTATTCTTCTATTCACTGTCCTGTTGAAATATGGTGCAGAGCTTCACTTCTCAATGATGCATGGGTCAATGCTTTGTTCCAATTTTCAAAATTCACAATCAAAATGTCTTTATCAAAATTGGAAATGATAAAAGGACTTATGTAGCCTTGGGACCCTACCCTTGCTATGGTCATGTAAGAAAATAGATTTTTAGTAGGAAACCATTTCAATACATGTCATTGGTTGGAACCTTGCCTCTTTCTTCATTAGTTATATTCCCCATCGAAATTGATTCTACTTGGAAATTATCATATGCTTAGAGTGACTTATATATACATTACTCTAATCCCTTATTTTTTTTGTGTAGAGTGACAAACTCCCAAGAATGTATGGTTTTTGAAAACAACCTTAGCTTAGCTCATGTTCATATTCAAACATAGGACATCCATGAATTATTAGATTTTGCCTTCCCAATAAAAAAATCCAGTCCACTCTCCACGTCATATTGTAACTAATAGTTAAGGCTTAGGAAGGGACCATTAAAGGTCATTAGATATAAATTTTCCGATTAGGTTCAAAGTTTAAAAAACGTCTATTCGTTTTCATTAGATTCTTAGTTGCTTAGAGATTTTAATTTGAAGGGAGAGAGAGGGGTAGGGTGGNTCATTAGTTATATTCCCCATCGAAATTGATTCTACTTGGAAATTATCATATGCTTAGAGTGACTTATATATACATTACTCTAATCCCTTATTTTTTTTGTGTAGAGTGACAAACTCCCAAGAATGTATGGTTTTTGAAAACAATCTTAGCTTAGCTCATGTTCATATTCAAACATAGGACATCCATGAATTATTAGATTTTGCCTTCCCAATAAAAAAATCCAGTCCACTCTCCACGTCATATTGTAACTA